>APFE030629232.1:0-16902 GCA_000404065.3 Pinus taeda
TGTATTTTTCTGCCGGTTTAGCTCTTCTTCAACAACCAATTTGGGCCACCGATGCTTATCCATATTTTCAACCTTCTTTAGGTAACTCAACAGATGAATGATCGCTCATGCCTCAGTTGGAAGCATACCAACCTCAACTAAAAGGATATCATATGGAACTATTAATTTAACTTTGAGACTACTTGTGATCAGGTGCTTTTGAATTCTTTCTATTTGTTGCCATTTGTGGCTTGACATGTTTCTCCCCCATATTTTGCAACCATAGAGGATAACTGGCACCACTAATATAGCAAAGAGGGTTTTCTTAGTCTTCCAATCCCATAGTTTTGCTTGTCTACACCTGTTCAGAAGGAGGTAAGAAGTTTTCCACCCTCCTTGGATTATCTTTGATCGACATGATCCAGGTTATCTTTTGTTTATAGATGCACTAAAAGAATTACATATACAATTTGTAGCTTAACCCAAGAGAAACTTTAAATGTGCACATGTGAGAGAAAGAAGAAGAAGAGCATAAGAAGACAAGAAGACAAGAACTTGATAACGGAGTTCGTCCCTCCTAGACTACATCTTCGGGCCCTGCTCGATCAATGGGGAGGCCTTCATTCTTTAAAAATGGCATCAAAAGAAGTTACATTCATTAGTTACAAAAATGGAGCATTATACCTCCATGCTGGAAAACGTCCAAAAATTGGAGAGCTCTGTTGCAGAAACTGACACCACCATCGAATTCCCGGCACCGAGAGGTGCAAAATCGATATAAAACTTGTCTAATTTTGAGACTAGACCAAAATCACACTCCTGCAAAAATTCAACGAAGCATGGTTCCACTAGTGTTTTCTGAATGCTCAGGGTTCCATTGCCTCTGTCTCAGTTTTCGTGCTTGGGCTACTGTACCTTTGCTCTCCCCCCTTACGCTAACAAAAATCTTAGGTTTAAATGTACAGTGATGTGTGGTTTGACGGTAAGTCACATGGGTGAAGCTCGGGCAGACCGAAGTTCAAATCTCATTGAGTACAATGACCTACTATGGTGGAAGCTAAAGGGGCGAATTCCCCAACCCTGGGCTGAGGCGGCATGCTGAGTCTGTTCTTACTGAAATCATAGGAACTTAGTATATCCGACTTGCAGGTGTTTGGCTATGCTCTTGGTGTTATAGTGGCAGCTATGAGGTTTGATCCTAGGTCTCCCATAGATTAGGCCTGGCAGTTACCGATTCACCATGTGGTTTAAAAAAAAATTAAAAAAATAAAAAATCTGAAGTTTAAATAATAATATGGCAGGCTTTACCATAAAATTTGTTATGATTATTGTTAACCATATAAATTTACCCCAACCGTATAGTTTTTAAATAACTATATGTATTTTTAACTCATCGTTGGGGGTGGGCACGTACTTCACGGGACCGCACCATCCCCATCCCAACAGTCTGCATTTATGTTTGGCACTTGTACATGGGTGGCTTTGGGTGGCAGGACCACCACGTGGCCGCCTACCCAAGCCTTGGTCAACGAATCATGCTCTACGACGGTTTGAAGTTGTTTCAACTTTATGGCTCTACCCACATGCGTTGGTTACACGGTTGTGGATATATGTTAAGGTTTAAATGGGGTGTGGCTTGGTTGGGTCTGTGCCCCAAGCGCCAGTCCACCATCCATTGACCCACCCACCTTTATATATTTGTTGGTTATAACTATATAATATATATAGTTTTATTATATATTTCATATGTATTAACCAACAACATTTCCAGTGGTTTCAACACATATACGTTGGTTATGTGATGTGCTTTGGTTGGACATCCGTGTTATATATATATAACCATATAATATTACCCTTTGACTATATACCATAACGGTTCTGGAATAAATATATGGTTTTGGGGTATATTAGAATTTGGGTTTTGATATATATTTAGTTTAATAACTATATAAAAATTATTGTTATAACCAAAATGTCATTTGTTTCTTGTACAGGTTTAGGAGGCCACTGGAGGGATGCTAAGTGTCAAGTTGCCATGTGGATCCCACACGCTGACTGGGATGCCATGTGGCGCACTGTGGGCCCCATTTTTCTCCCACCATACCGATCTTTGAATAGCTCTATCTTTTGCATGCGGGCTCAAATTGATGAACCATTCACACCACCGCGATCAGGAAGATGAGTCCTTTCAACTGATGCCACCAAATTCTCCTTTCTACCATTTCGAATTTCGAGCCTTATCCATCAGCTTAGTGTCTCGAGATCCTCTTGGATCAATCCTCCACACTAGGGAGCTTTTGGTCCTCCAAAAGCATGAAAGATACTCTGCAACTTCTTCTATACCCTGTCTGCATCGCAAGCACCCTGAAAAGGTCTCACTTCTATCTCCTTCACCTTTGTCCTTCGGAGCCTTAAGTGACGAATCGACACCTGCTACCTCTGCAACCTGTAGTACATTGTTTTTCAAATAACATGACCAAACTAATGACCCAAAATGTCCCGTACTTGCCACGGGTTTATCACACTCGATGGTCAAATTTACAATAAGATGGATTCAATACCCCAACTATGACAACAAGGCCGACTTATCATGGTTGCTTCAACAAGTGATGGAAAACACATCATCACTGCAACCCATGATTTACATTCATAAGGCCAAACATCACTTTCATAGTTTAACATGCAACTCAAAATACAACTCAGACATGACCATACATCATTGTTGCTGACCAAGTGATGGAAACATCTCATCACTTTTACACTAAAATGAAACAAATGATTTACAATAGTGGCCATAACAAGTTATTACCCTTAAGAAAACCAACTCAATAAAGCAGACCATCGTGGACGGGGTGGTTGTATTGGTTGCACATATTCATCTTTTGGCTTTTCTGGTGATGGTTCCAAAGCTTGAAGCATCGAACATGTGGTTTGTTGGTGTCACTCTTTGTTATAATGACTACAACGATTCTTTCTCCTCTAAACCTTTGGGGCTGTCTTGGGGCGCTTCCCCTTGGTGTTCCTTCGAAAGGTGTTCATGGAGTCTTCACTATCGCTAGATTGTGAGGAAGGAATTTCATCATCTGTCGTTGGCTGGTTACTGGCCATATCAGAGCTTTTCCCCATCTCCTTTCGGACGTATCCGAGTCCTGCATAACGCGACAACTCCTTGACTTTGATGGGGTTTATGATGCCTTGGCCTTGGGTGTCGAGGCCCTTTCCTTGATATCCCATTTTCTTCATTAGCTTGGATCCAATCCCTGTAGTATGTTTTTCAAAAGCAGCAAAATCATCATCATGAAATTCATATGAAATTGGAGAATCACTTTTTACCTCACGATAGCTTCGCTCCATGGCCTGCAACTGGCATAGTAATCTTTGCTTTTCATCCCCTGTCTCCTATAGAAGCCTCCTTAGCTCAACATTCTTTGCTTGAAGGCGGTGGTTGATCTCTTCAAATTCTGCTGAGGGAAGTGTCCTTTTTGTTATATTGGATGAAATTCTTGATTCATGGCCAAAATCAGACCCCACATTGATGGGTCCTGCTGTCGCGATCCCAAAGGTTGTGAACTTCATCTCGTCACCGGAGTCAGACCCCAAGTCAACGGGCCTACCTCGTGCAAATCCCGTAGCTATGACTTTCCCATCTTCCTCTAGCTCGGAATCTTGGCTTTGCTGCACAATGGTGGCAGCCTTCTGTTTCCCCTTTCTGTCATTCCTCTCAGGTCTCAGCTCAGGATGCAACTTCCAACAACTTCCTTCATCATGCCCCTCTTTCCCACAATGTGTACAAGAGGGTTTTTCTCCCCTTCTCTTGGCTGCTTCGGTTCTCTTTGATTGGTCATCTCTGTCATATTTGCCCCTGTTCTCAATATGAATGGCCTTCACACTAGCCGCATCAATGGTGGTTGGTTCAAACAATAACAATGAATGCCTAATATAATTATGTAACAATCCAATGTATTTAGTTACAATTTCAGGCGTACCAAGTGCAATACCCAAATTTAATGCTTGCTTCCTAAATTCTTTTGTAAAACTCTGAACATCCTAACCCTTGCCTTGCCTTAGATATTGCCAGTTCATTAAAGCTTTTTGCATGTAACCTAATGGATAAAATTGCGCTTTTAATGCAGAAATGAAATTAGGCTAGGAGGAATCAAGATTACCAACATTCTTGCTGCTTTGCACTTTGCTTTCCCACCAAACGAGAGCAGTGTTGGTTAATCATAAAGATGCCAACTGAATCTTTGCTTCATCTTCCATGATCTGCTGAATCCTGTAGTAGATCTCGATATGCCTAATCCAATTATTAAGTTTTTCTGCATTGCTTTCACCATCGAACACGGGGAGATCAAATTTTACATCTAAATTAAAAAAAGGTTTCTTAGATGCATCTTTGGAATTTTGATTATTATGATGATGAGAAGAAGAAGAGGAACTTCCACTTATGGAAGGAGAAGGAGGTGGATCTCTTCCATCATCGTCTCTATGCACTAAACCTTGTCCTTCTGTACTTTCACGCTTTTCAAGCCTCGAGAATAACAGCTCAACACGATCCATTATGTAAAAAGTCTTGTGGAAATTCCGCTCCTCATCATATCGAGCCTTGTCATCTGCCATGTTCCCTCTTCGATGTGCACGTCCTGCCTCGGGATCGAAAGGTTGTAACTCCCCTTCGCCTCTTCGAAGCCTGTTTCTCATTAGCATACAAACATGCAATTCAGATCTAAAAACACATGCTCTGATACCACTTGATCCAGGTTATCTTTTGTTTATAGATGCATTAAAAGAATTACATGTACAGTTTGTAGCTTAACCCAAGAGAAACTTTAAATGTGCACATGTGAGAGAAAGAAGAAGAAGAGCATAAGAAGACAAGAAGACAAGAACTTGATAATGGAGTTTGTCCCTCCTGGACTACATCTCCGGGCCCTGCTCGATCAATGGGGAGGCCTTCATTCATTAAAAATAGCATCAAAAGAAGTTACATTCATCAGTTACAAAAATGGAGCATTATACCTCCATGCTAGAAAATGCCCGAAAATTGGAGAGCTTTGTTGCAGAAACTGACCCCACCATCGAATTACCGTCACTGAGAGGTGCAAAATCCATATAAAACTTTCCCAATTCTAAGACTGGACCAAAATCACACTCCTGCAAAAATTCAGCCAAGCATGGTTCCACCAGTGTTTTCTGAATGCTCAGGGTTCCACTGCATCTGTCTCGGTTTCCGTGCCTGGGCTGTTGTACCTCTGCTCTCCCCCCTTACGTTGAAAAAAATATGAGGTGTAAATAATAATATGGTAGGCTTTACCATAAAAGTTGTTATGATTTATTGTTACACCATATAAATTTACCCCAACCGTATAGTTTTTAAATAACTATATGTATTTTTAACTCATCGTTGGGGGTGGGCACGTACTTCACGGGACCGCACCATCCCCATCCCAACAGTCTGCATTTATGTTTGGCACTTGTACATGGGTGGCTTTGGGTGGCAGGACCACCACGTGGCCGCCTACCCAAGCCTTGGTCAACGAATCATGCTCTACGACGGTTTGAAGTTGTTTCAACTTTATGGCTCTACCCACATGCGTTGGTTACACGGTTGTGGATATATGTTAAGGTTTAAATGGGGTGTGGCTTGGTTGGGTCTGTGCCCCAAGCGCCAGTCCACCATCCATTGACCCACCCACCTTTATATATTTGTTGGTTATAACTATATAATATATATAGTTTTATTATATATTTCATATGTATTAACCCCAAAACATTTCGCACGTGGTTGTCAACACATATACGTTGGTTATGTGATGTGCTTTGGTTGGACATCCGTGTTATATATATATAACCATATAATATTACCCTTTGACTATATACCATAACGGTTCTGGAATAAATATATGGTTTTGGGGTATATTAGAATTTGGGTTTTGATATATATTTAGTTTAATAACTATATAAAAATTATTGTTATAACCAAAATGTCATTTGTTTCTTGTACAGGTTTAGGAGGCCACTGGAGGGATGCTAAGTGTCAAGTTGCCATGTGGATCCCACACGCTGACTGGGATGCCATGTGGCGCACTGTGGGCCCCATTTTTCTCCCACCATACCGATCTTTGAATAGCTCTATCTTTTGCATGCGGGCTCAAATTGATGAACCATTCACACCACCGCGATCAGGAAGATGAGTCCTTTCAACTGATGCCACCAAATTCTCCTTTCTACCATTTCGAATTTCGAGCCTTATCCATCAGCTTAGTGTCTCGAGATCCTCTTGGATCAATCCTCCACACTAGGGAGCTTTTGGTCCTCCAAAAGCATGAAAGATACTCTGCAACTTCTTCTATACCCTGTCTGCATCGCAAGCACCCTGAAAAGGTCTCACTTCTATCTCCTTCACCTTTGTCCTTCGGAGCCTTAAGTGACGAATCGACACCTGCTACCTCTGCAACCTGTAGTACATTGTTTTTCAAATAACATGACCAAACTAATGACCCAAAATGTCCCGTACTTGCCACGGGTTTATCACACTCGATGGTCAAATTTACAATAAGATGGATTCAATACCCCAACTATGACAACAAGGCCGACTTATCATGGTTGCTTCAACAAGTGATGGAAAACACATCATCACTGCAACCCATGATTTACATTCATAAGGCCAAACATCACTTTCATAGTTTAACATGCAACTCAAAATACAACTCAGACATGACCATACATCATTGTTGCTGACCAAGTGATGGAAACATCTCATCACTTTTACACTAAAATGAAACAAATGATTTACAATAGTGGCCATAACAAGTTATTACCCTTAAGAAAACCAACTCAATAAAGCAGACCATCGTGGACGGGGTGGTTGTATTGGTTGCACATATTCATCTTTTGGCTTTTCTGGTGATGGTTCCAAAGCTTGAAGCATCGAACATGTGGTTTGTTGGTGTCACTCTTTGTTATAATGACTACAACGATTCTTTCTCCTCTAAACCTTTGGGGCTGTCTTGGGGCGCTTCCCCTTGGTGTTCCTTCGAAAGGTGTTCATGGAGTCTTCACTATCGCTAGATTGTGAGGAAGGAATTTCATCATCTGTCGTTGGCTGGTTACTGGCCATATCAGAGCTTTTCCCCATCTCCTTTCGGACGTATCCGAGTCCTGCATAACGCGACAACTCCTTGACTTTGATGGGGTTTATGATGCCTTGGCCTTGGGTGTCGAGGCCCTTTCCTTGATATCCCATTTTCTTCATTAGCTTGGATCCAATCCCTGTAGTATGTTTTTCAAAAGCAGCAAAATCATCATCATGAAATTCATATGAAATTGGAGAATCACTTTTTACCTCACGATAGCTTCGCTCCATGGCCTGCAACTGGCATAGTAATCTTTGCTTTTCATCCCCTGTCTCCTATAGAAGCCTCCTTAGCTCAACATTCTTTGCTTGAAGGCGGTGGTTGATCTCTTCAAATTCTGCTGAGGGAAGTGTCCTTTTTGTTATATTGGATGAAATTCTTGATTCATGGCCAAAATCAGACCCCACATTGATGGGTCCTGCTGTCGCGATCCCAAAGGTTGTGAACTTCATCTCGTCACCGGAGTCAGACCCCAAGTCAACGGGCCTACCTCGTGCAAATCCCGTAGCTATGACTTTCCCATCTTCCTCTAGCTCGGAATCTTGGCTTTGCTGCACAATGGTGGCAGCCTTCTGTTTCCCCTTTCTGTCATTCCTCTCAGGTCTCAGCTCAGGATGCAACTTCCAACAACTTCCTTCATCATGCCCCTCTTTCCCACAATGTGTACAAGAGGGTTTTTCTCCCCTTCTCTTGGCTGCTTCGGTTCTCTTTGATTGGTCATCTCTGTCATATTTGCCCCTGTTCTCAATATGAATGGCCTTCACACTAGCCGCATCAATGGTGGTTGGTTCAAACAATAACAATGAATGCCTAATATAATTATGTAACAATCCAATGTATTTAGTTACAATTTCAGGCGTACCAAGTGCAATACCCAAATTTAATGCTTGCTTCCTAAATTCTTTTGTAAAACTCTGAACATCCTAACCCTTGCCTTGCCTTAGATATTGCCAGTTCATTAAAGCTTTTTGCATGTAACCTAATGGATAAAATTGCGCTTTTAATGCAGAAATGAAATTAGGCTAGGAGGAATCAAGATTACCAACATTCTTGCTGCTTTGCACTTTGCTTTCCCACCAAACGAGAGCAGTGTTGGTTAATCATAAAGATGCCAACTGAATCTTTGCTTCATCTTCCATGATCTGCTGAATCCTGTAGTAGATCTCGATATGCCTAATCCAATTATTAAGTTTTTCTGCATTGCTTTCACCATCGAACACGGGGAGATCAAATTTTACATCTAAATTAAAAAAAGGTTTCTTAGATGCATCTTTGGAATTTTGATTATTATGATGATGAGAAGAAGAAGAGGAACTTCCACTTATGGAAGGAGAAGGAGGTGGATCTCTTCCATCATCGTCTCTATGCACTAAACCTTGTCCTTCTGTACTTTCACGCTTTTCAAGCCTCGAGAATAACAGCTCAACACGATCCATTATGTAAAAAGTCTTGTGGAAATTCCGCTCCTCATCATATCGAGCCTTGTCATCTGCCATGTTCCCTCTTCGATGTGCACGTCCTGCCTCGGGATCGAAAGGTTGTAACTCCCCTTCGCCTCTTCGAAGCCTGTTTCTCATTAGCATACAAACATGCAATTCAGATCTAAAAACACATGCTCTGATACCACTTGATCCAGGTTATCTTTTGTTTATAGATGCATTAAAAGAATTACATGTACAGTTTGTAGCTTAACCCAAGAGAAACTTTAAATGTGCACATGTGAGAGAAAGAAGAAGAAGAGCATAAGAAGACAAGAAGACAAGAACTTGATAATGGAGTTTGTCCCTCCTGGACTACATCTCCGGGCCCTGCTCGATCAATGGGGAGGCCTTCATTCATTAAAAATAGCATCAAAAGAAGTTACATTCATCAGTTACAAAAATGGAGCATTATACCTCCATGCTAGAAAATGCCCGAAAATTGGAGAGCTTTGTTGCAGAAACTGACCCCACCATCGAATTACCGTCACTGAGAGGTGCAAAATCCATATAAAACTTTCCCAATTCTAAGACTGGACCAAAATCACACTCCTGCAAAAATTCAGCCAAGCATGGTTCCACCAGTGTTTTCTGAATGCTCAGGGTTCCACTGCATCTGTCTCGGTTTCCGTGCCTGGGCTGTTGTACCTCTGCTCTCCCCCCTTACGTTGAAAAAAATATGAGGTGTAAATAATAATATGGTAGGCTTTACCATAAAAGTTGTTATGATTTATTGTTACACCATATAAATTTACCCCAACCGTATAGTTTTTAAATAACTATATGTATTTTTAACTCATCGTTGGGGGTGGGCACGTACTTCACGGGACCGCACCATCCCCATCCCAACAGTCTGCATTTATGTTTGGCACTTGTACATGGGTGGCTTTGGGTGGCAGGACCACCACGTGGCCGCCTACCCAAGCCTTGGTCAACGAATCATGCTCTACGACGGTTTGAAGTTGTTTCAACTTTATGGCTCTACCCACATGCGTTGGTTACACGGTTGTGGATATATGTTAAGGTTTAAATGGGGTGTGGCTTGGTTGGGTCTGTGCCCCAAGCGCCAGTCCACCATCCATTGACCCACCCACCTTTATATATTTGTTGGTTATAACTATATAATATATATAGTTTTATTATATATTTCATATGTATTAACCCCAACAACCTTTCCACATCGGTTGTCAACACATATACGTTGGTTATGTGATGTGCTTTGGTTGGAGATCTATGTTATATGTGGTGTGTATATATATATATATAACCATATAATATTACCCTTTGACTATATACCATAACGATTTTGGAATATATATATATGGTTTTGGGGTATATTAGAATTTGGGTTTTGTTATATAGTTAGTTTAATAACTATATAAAAATTATTGTTATAACCAAAATGTTGTTTGTTGCTTGTGCACGTTTAGGAGGCCACTGGAGGGATGCCAAGTGTCAAGCTGCCATGTGGATCCCACACACTGACTGGGATGCCATGTGGCGCACTGTGGGCCCCATTTTTCTCCTGCCATACCAATCTTTGAAGAGCTCTATCTTTTGCATACGAGCTCAGATTGACAAACCGTTCATGCCACCACGATCGGGAAGACGAGACCTCTCAACTGATGCCACCAAATTCTCCTTTCTGCCATTTTGAATTTCGAGCCTTATCCATCCCCTTAGTGTCTCGAGATCCTCTTGGATCACTACATGTCTCCCAGCTAAGCCAATAGTGAAAGTCAATTCCTAAATACTTGTATTCATCTACCACCTCCAAGGGGTTTCCCCCAAAGAGAAAAGTACGCTAATGTTTCTTTCTTATCAAAGAAAAAATCATGACTTTAGTTTTGCTAGTATTTACTTGCATTCCCACCTCTTGACAAAAGAGTTCCAGAGCTTTCAAGTGTTCTCTCAAATCTAGTGTCGATTCAACGATAAGAATACGGTCATCTGCATATAAAAGTAGTTTCACCACATATCTTGCCAACTAGATGCCTTCTCCTTTGGTATTGTTTATCCACTCTTTAAGATTATCCCTATTTGACTCCTATGTCCCTGTCAAAACATTTAAACATGCCTTCCTTTGTTCTGATTCTGGCTCTAACCCTCTCATAAAGATTGTGAACAACTACCTTATATTCCTTTGGGACCTTTACTTCTTCCATTCTGTGCCATGGTTTATCTCTAGGGACAATATCGAAGGCTTTTTTGAAGTCAACAAAGAAAAAAAATGCTTCCCCACCTTAGTTGTCCCAAACTTTTTCAATGAAGTGTCTTAGAGTGATGCAATGATCAATGGTAGAATGTTTAGGCCAAAAGCAAGCCTGTCCCTTTGCTCTTTTTCCCTCTTTTTCTGCCCATTCACTGATTCTGCACTCTAACACGGTCCCAAATTTTTTTTCCAAGAAGAGTGTTGATCATAATAGTACAATAGTTAGAAGGGTTATTGATATCTCTGGTTTATGAAAAGGTATAACAACACTGGTTTTCCACTCAACTGGAAAGCTATCTTGATTGACTCTGTTAAATATCTCCTTGATGTGTGGGGCTAGAAGCTTCATTCCCCATTTAAAAAATTCTTCTTGTAAACTATCAATGTCTTATGCCTTGCCATTTTCTAGTTTCTTTATACTTTGTTCTATGTTTGCAACCGAAAATATCTCTGTTGAGGATACAATTATGGGAGGCTTACTTTTCTCATTTGTCCGCTCATACAAAAGTTTTGCATAGTCTAACCACTGAGCCCCTGTGGTATTGTTTTCTATTTGCTTTTTCTTTTGCTATAATTCCTTCCAGAAACCTTTGGGATTATTTTTTCCCAAGGAGATTAATTCCTTCCTTCTTGAAATCACATAACTTTATTTCCTTGATTTTATCAATTGTTTATATATAATCTTGTTTTCTTTGCTTAACTTTTCTTTGAGAAATATTTTTGCATCCTTGCATTCTTTATCATACCAAGGATTAGTTGGGAAGGTATTTGTAATCCTCTTCATAGGCCTAGATCCCTTACACACCTTTAAATATTTTTGTATTAAGGGGATCAACATACTACTACAAACATATCTTTTATCTCTTCCGTTATCCTTGCAACCCCTATTGTTGTTTTTGGCCAGCTGGATGTGTTCTTTAAGAGCAACCCTAAATAGCTCCTGATTTTCTTGGTTTAAAATAATTCTCCCATGTTTCGAAACTTTCTTGTGCGAATGATGGGGATGTTACCCCTTTTGATCTTTTGTATTTATACCAAGCTTAATAAGAAGAAGTGGATGGTCAGAGTCTAGCTCTATAGGGCAACACTCGATATTAAAGTTCAACAACTTGGAAATAGACCTTTGAGAGCATATAACATAATCTACTGTGCTTTGCTCGTTGTATGTTTTACAAGTAATACAATTGGACTTCAGCCAATTTTTCATGCCATTACATATAAGCATGTTATTTAGGCTAGAAAGACCTAATAGTTTTGCTCCAAAGTGCAAAACCTTCCCTTTCCCATCTTACAATGTCCTCCCCCAAGGGTGCTCTTCATTCTCTCTAAGCCATAGCAGATTGCTATCCTCTCCCATTTCACGGCCCAACTAAATAGATTGATTGTTTGATGTTCTAGCATTAAAATCACGAATTAGGAATATTTCTCCCTTAGTACTAAAGTTTGAAATATCTTTTTTCAATGTTGCATATGGGTCTTCACTATCTAGGTTCCTTTTTTTGTAGAATTTTGAGCTTTTTGGAGCAAAATAACATGTATCTAGCCATATTGTTGCGTCCATCTTTGTTATTTTCAGCCATATAAATTGTTTATTTGGGTCTTCTTTCTCCAATTCTATAATCTTGGTCCATATTTATTTTATTAGGACTGTTATTCCTCCATGTCCTTTACCTGATTTTGTTTCTTCGTTCCAAAAATAGATTTTAATATATTCTTTGAAGTCTAGAATTCTACATCCATTGTGTTCATGTGTTTCCATAAGACAAATAATGTCTTTACCCTCAGCTATGGGCGCCAACCTCGATCCCCTTCTCCATGGATAACCTCTATGATTCTAGCTTACCATGTTTAGGTACTCCTGTGGGGCCCCGAATCCCTATTTCTTGTGTGTTACTCTACCAGTGACTTGGGCTTTCCCATTTTTCAACCATGCCCACTTTCTTGCCTCTCTTGTTGACTTTACTTTCTCCCATTCTTTCCTCCTTTCTTCTTGTTGTATGAGTGTTAAATCTTAATCTAAGTAGATATGAGTGTCTTTAAGCAACCCTCTATTCTGTAAGATTCTCGCCTTGTCCTCCATGCAACTCAAAGTAACTCTCACGTGTCTATCCCTTCCTACTCCCATAATCTTTCCTATCTTGTTTTCCTGTTGAATCTGGCCTATCCAATGCAGTTTCTACTTGAGAAAATCCCTTGCTAGAATATATGTTCTCTCATTTTCCCCAGAGTCTTTCAAACCTTTGATGATGATATTTGTCACTTTTTCTTCTCTGTCCCTTTCCTCTCTCATTTGTCTCTTGATTTGTTTTTCTATAGTTTCTTTTTGTTCACTTGTCGGTTCTTTTACCACTTGGGCCCAATATTTAGCCTCTTTTATTTGCTCCATTAGCTTGTTTTCTCTTATTTCCATGTCTACCATTACTGATTGGAACTTGTCCATGTGAATTGTGCTAGTCGCTCCCATTGGCTCTAATTGATTTTTTTATGTTGCTTTTGTCTGTTCCATTTATTGCTTTAAGTTGATTAGCTCTTGCTGCCCTTTCTCCATTTTGTTTTGTAGGCTTCTTACCTATTCTTTTAACAACTTTTTCTCTCTTTGAATCCTCCCCTTAGATTTTGTGATTTAGTTTATCTGGTTGTCTTCTTGATGTACCTTTGCCTCTAAAATTTCAATCTTCTTTCTCATAGTCATGAGCTCATTTACATATAGTTCTAGAGACCATACTAAAGGTGAGGTTGTGGGACTGTATAATTCTTTGTTGTTTTGATGTGCATCCATACTCTTCCCTTTGTTTAATGCAGAGGTTTCAATTCTGATTTGTTTTGTCTTGTATGTTTCTTGGGAAGAGAGTACCTCCTTATTTTTGCCTTTGTTACCTCCCTGGTTAATTTGTTTCACTATTGAAAGGCCCCTTGTAGCTGCTGCCCTAATGTTGTTTTTTGTTACTTTTGGTAAGATCATGACAAGACTTTTTTCCTGCAATTGTTTCCTTTTCCTAGCTTGCCTATGCTTTAGTATCCCCAAATTTTGCTTCTCATTTACAAAGATCCACTTATCGGTTGGGTTGTTTATGTTAACCTGCCGAAACTCTGGTAAAAGGGGTTTCCATTCCAAGTCATGATATTTCTCTATAGGCATTTTCACCACCTCACAATAGTTTGAAGACCATTTTACTAATCCAAGATTGTGAGGAGATACATTTTCCACTGAAATTTGGTTTTTACTTGCAACAAAACTAGAATCCCCTGATTTACAACTGCCTTGACCCACTTCAGGCATGGACATGGATTTAAATGACATTTTTATGTTTTCTAATCCCTCTATTTGCAGCTCAAATTTATTTCTTCAATCCCAGTAAGCAGTAAAAGTTAAAATTTTTATTTCAAAAAAGGCATAGAGAAAAATGGGGTAGACTTGTTCCCGCATTTCTATGCTATGGTCCCACCTAAACACTCTCGGTCGGAGAAAGAATAACCCTTACCTGTGATTGTAGACCCTTGTCCCCTTGCTCAATACTTACCACTGCTCCTCGTTGCTCCCTACTTAGGCTACATGTTGCTCCATGCTCACACTACTCACTGCTCGCTCTACCTACTCGCTCAACTCACTCGCTTGGCTAGAACCCTCGCTCACTCGGCTCACTCACTCCTGCTCGGATCATAGAAAAAATGTCATAAGTAAAAGAGGTGTAGGTATATATATATATATATTACTAATGTATATTTGGTTAGCAATTTGATTACCCCATCCCTTGAGGGATTTCCCATTGAATAATGTGGAAATCTGTAACATTTGTGAGCCATTCTTTCTTTCCCAATATTTTTCTTTAAGCTTTACTACTCCTTTCCCTTACCTATTCCCTTCGGGTCTATCAAGCAAGCTATTGGATCAGGCTTCCACTCTCGAAAGGTTATCACTCCCAAGCCTTGCACTTTTCCCACCACATGTAAGGTACTATACTGCTGGGCCTGCCTCTTCTACTTAGAATATGTGTACCAAACTTGGGTTCTGAGAATTTTGTTTTTTTAAATGTAATGACATGTTTTTATATTGAAATTATTTATTCTAAAATTGTGTTAAGATAAAATTGAATATCAATTTTTCTTCTTATAAAATTTTTTAAATATATATTTGAATATTTCTATTTAATTTTGTTTAACATATTATATTTAATTTAAAAATAATCTTTAAAATGGTAGTAATCCAACAAGTTAAATAAGCTTTGGGCAATAAAGTGGAAAGTAAAATGTTAAATCTCAAATTGAACTCTTTTAAATTCAAATTTTATTAAAATTAAGAGTTTTTGCTCAGACTTGTTATATTAAAATTCTTAATTTATGTTTAAAAATTAAAATGAATTTACGATCGGTATAAGAATAATTTAAAAACGGTCAGCTTTCATCATGGTTAATATTAAAAAGTTCTTAATTTTATGTTTAAAATAAAATGAATTTAATGAATCGTATAAAAATTAAATTTATAATTCTTCTTTAAATATTTTTCATGTATTTATGTGTATATAATATAAATTTCAAATATATCTTATAAAGGGTAATATTTTATATTTTATGTGTATAATAATTAAAATATAAATTTTAATATATTATTGAAGTTAATAATTTAATTTGTTATATATATTATAATATTATATATAAAATATAGTTTAAATAAATTAATTTTAAATTATAAATATTTTTGAAAAATCTTATTTTATTATATAAAATATTGAAAATTACCATTATGATATAGCAAAGAACATATTATTATAATAATAATATAATATAATAATTGTAAAAATATAATACAATGTAAAGTATTGAAAAAAACACATTTTCAATTATTTTAACATTAAAATAAATTAAAGAAATTACAGGGGTAAAAGAGATTATTCTTAAGTAGAAACAACTATGGTTTGTTATTATGTTTAGAGTTTTAGTATCTCTTTTAACAAAATTTGCATATTTTTTCCAAGGTTTGAATCTAGCCAAAAGCCATTGTATTATGAAATTAATAATAATAGGAGCTCCAAAAATAGTTATTAGCTAGATGTCCTTGCGCTCAAATATTTTATATTTTTTATTAGCATTCCTGGTCAAGAGGATTAGATTTGTCATCAAATCAAAATATTATACCTTAATCACTAACCAATTAACTCCCTAATCCCTTAAGAGACATGTTCTATGAAGCTTTGCTACTAATTAGGTGATATTATATAATTTTGATTTAAAAATACAAAAAAAAATCATGTTTTAGTTCGGTAATGCTTTGGAATATTATGGATAAAACTTATATGTCACATCTTTTATTCACCAATTTATTTATTTTAAAAACTTCAATTTACACTTATAACATTGTTTTTGATTAGCATCCATGGTCCACATAAATCAAAACTATTATGCCTTAATCACTAATCAATTAACTCCCCAATCCCTTAAGAGACATTTCTAAAAAAACCTTTGCTACTAATTAGTTGATATTAAATAGCTTTGACTTAAAAATACAAAAAATAGATTAGGAGACATATTCTAAAATGCCTTGTTACTAAATAGTTGGTATCAAATAGCTTTAACTTAAAAATACAAAAAACACATGTTTAGTTAGATTACATTTTAGAATATTATGGATAAGTAACATGTCACATCTTTTATTAACCAATTTATTTATTTAAAAACTTTAATTTACACTTGTAACATTGTCAATAATTATTAATATTTAAATTTATTCAATTCTATTTCAACAACTACTCTTACTTTTATTTCGATTTTTAAACCATATATAAGTAATGCATTATTATATTTTTTATTTTATTTTTAACAATAATGATAAGGATTTTCTATTAACTCTGAGTCACAACAAAACACTGGGGAGAATTACATATTTTCTAGAGATACAAAAATATCAAAAAAGCCTCATAAGAAAATCCCTTTTTTTCTTCCCAATATTTATTACTTTTCTTCTTAAAGCTATAACTTAAATTACTACTACTATAAACTCTACTATAAACTCTACAGTAATGACCCTAAAGAAAAATACATTAGCATGGAGCTATCATGTTATACTAAGGTGGGTCTATTGACATCTTGTTCATAGGACTAT
>APFE030629233.1:0-16377 GCA_000404065.3 Pinus taeda
TTGACCTGCGAGTAATTTCCGGCACAGGAACAGTTAATGGGAGCTATGATTTCTGTGTCGATGTCGAGGACCTGGGTGTCGGATCGCATGTTGATCTGGGCCATTTGGGGCTGGTCGGAATTGAGGAGGGAGCTGATGTTTTGGAGGGACTGGTAGCCAGCTTGGGCTCTGTAAATTGCGTAGGCCTGGCAGCTAAGATTTTGGCCATTGCAGGTGTAGCCGTACGAATTGTTTGGGGGATTAGGGTTTGAGCAGTCCGAGGGTTTCTCATACGTCTGCTGCCCCGACGCAATCAGACAAGATGCAAGAACAATTAGGAACCATTGCAGGCATCCCATCGTTTCCTTTCCTTGAGAAATTGCTCAGCCCAGCACCGCAGGGGTGAATTTTATGGTGTTCTTCGGGTCATTCCCAAGAATAAGTCAAGTCCACTGCATCCCATCGGAGCTGACGATATCTCTGGGATAAGGAGATCCCTTAGTCTGGTGGCTTCAATCTTCTTACTCAGTCTTCGTAACATCATGGAATCCGTTACATGCACTGGTGTTAAAAGGGGACTTGGTCCAAAGGATGGGATGGCATTTACTCTGGTTGCATATGTAAGTGCTTACTTGTTCATATTTCCTTTAATAATTTATTGAATGGAAAGATGCCATATTTGATTTTTAATAATGTAATAATAAAATTGATTTTAAATAAATAAATAAATAAATAAAGTGTATTGAAATATTGAATTCATTTTTACATTAAAAATTATGAATTTAAAAAAAAAATTTAAAATCAATAATTATTAAATTAAGAAAATAAATAGTTTTCAACTATTAAAATTATCAAAATATCCTTATAATAAATTAATTTTATAATTTTTCGAAAGTTAATTTTAAATTATAAATTAAAAGAAATTATATATGTGTTGGTAGTTTGGAAAATTAGAAAAACAATGAGATTAAAATAAAAGATATAAAGTCTATTAAAGTTTTTATAAATTATTTTGGGTATGAGAGAAGTGGTTTGAAGTAAAAAAAAATTATTTGCTATATAGATTAAGTCCAAGATAAAAAAGAAAACACTTAAATATCAAATTAAGGGGAAGATGAGTTTCCACCTCATACCTACCACATTGAATCTAATATTTGGGTTTGGCTTAGGAGTTAACCCTGCTTTAATGTGAGCAAGTCATCTCTCTATGTCTCTCTATTGGAGTTGAATTTCCTCAAGCACCACTAAAATTATATCCTCTGCAGCATAATGGTCTAGCTAGACTCTACCAAACAATGTATTTATGTGATACTATAAATCAATTGTATGAATATACCATTTCTATTTCCCTCGTGTGTGTCTAGTGTGTGTCTGATACCCAAATTGCAATTTCCTCCATCACCTTTGTGTTCAAATGCTATTGGTGTTTGAGCTGCACATCATCCTCAATGTGTTCTAGATCTTGCTGCACTTTTGGTAGAGTGGGGTCATGGTAGAGCAAAGCAAAAGGCTTGGCACAAAAATGAAGCCATACAATGCTTGGAGAGACACAACCTCCACCACCTCACCTGCATCTCACACGTTGCCCTTTCATCGCAACGGATGGGAGGAAAAAGAACATTGGATTGAGAGACCAAGTTGTTGAGGCAATGAGGGAATGCATCTAGGAAAATCTTAGGACCCTTGGTGCGAAGTATCGAGCACATCTTCTCTTTTCTAGGTCCTAACAATTGTGAGACCATAGAGGATGGACATAAATCTAGAGTAAGGAAGGCCACAACGAAATGATTCTTGTGAAGGAAATTCATCGTGGGAATGGGGAAATTTCAAGTAAGGAACAAAGCAAGTAGGTAGAGTATAGCTTAGATAGAAACGAGCAATTCAAAGTGATTGAGACAAGCAATGATCGTGCCTCTCCAACTTGTGGAGTAATGAGAAGAGAAGGAGTATCAAAATCCAGATCATGCGAGAGCAAAAAATAATGATTTGCTTCAATTGGCAGACCACATCTGCCACAGACATTGCTTGTTGCTAGTGGTGATAACGACTTGAATCCTTCCCACCTTTGTTACTTTGTTAGTCACCCCATCAAGAATATATCTATATATCTATATATGATATATTCACATTAATTAAATTTAAAACATATGCAATTTAGATGATTTTAATTGTAACTACAAGTTAACATTTTAATTTGGTGTTCTCACTGAGTCAGTGTTGATAAAACAATTAATATCAACATCCATATATCAAAACAATGTTAAGAATGATAAGGCAATTATATATCAAAACAATGTTGAGAATTGTTATAATTTAAGTTGTGAGAAACATTATATGGTTTCATATTATAAAAATTACAATTAAATGTTTTATTATTAATTAAAATTTTTACTAGCCCAACTATATAAATTAAATGACTGATAAATATGGAAAGGCATCCATTCATGATAAACATCAAAACAGTACTTCATAATTAATTTCACATTGCTAAAATTTTAAAAAGCATAAAAATTAACTAAATTATAACTTTATTTTTATATTATTACGCAATTATAAAATAATTAATACATACATACAGTAATACATACAGTACATACAATATATATATATATTTTTTTTTAAGTATAAGAAAAAAACCATCATACTTTCATTAATAAAAATAGATATAAGTTAACTATGTAGATTCACTCTTACTTTATCATGGAGATTTTTGATGTGTAAAGAAATTTTGTTACAATATCATGACTTTGTTACAATACCATGGATTATGAATATGCATGCCCAAAAAACTATAACTCATTCCATATTGACACTTGTACATACAACATTTTGTTTAGTTAATCAATTTAATTAAAATGGCAAAAAGCGCATACTTAGTTTGGAGATAACTCTCAACCTTTATTTTGTAATTACTACTACTAATAGTCTATAATATTCCTTGGAGGTTAAATCCTTACCATCCAACTAATAATTATTAATAATTAAACTAGTAATTGCACCTGATGTTGCAAAGGAAATGCTGTAAGGCATAAATTTGAGAAATATTGTGACATAAAAAATCATTGAAGATAAAAATAGTAAACAAAATTTCGTTTGAAAGTAGAAGATAAAGAGAAATCACTTACGTTATGCCAAATTTACAGATTTTATAACCTTTCCAACATAGATTGCCTCTTAATCTTGAAAATAGTTTTTCAAGTTCCAATAGTAAATATTTGATAGATTTTGAAAAAATATAGGTAGTAGATGACATCACATATGCTAAATAAAATGATATTAATGCATGATGGTTATCTTTCCAAATATGGGTTTTCAAGTTCCAATAGTAAATATTTGATAGATTTTGAAAAAATATAGGTAGCAGATGACATCCTATACGCTAAATAAAATAATATTAATGCATGATGGTTATCTTTCCAAATCCAATTTTTTATGGCTATCTTCCCAACTCTAAATTTGCATCACAACCTCACAAATTTCATACGTCATCACATATTAGATAAAAATGAGCTAAACATCAGCTCCTAATTATTCATAACTTTTGGTGTAAAACTTGCAACTTCTATGGGTTTTCATGCTCTCACAATTTTCCAAATTATAGTTTTCATGAAAGGCATGGAAAATCTCTCAATTATTTCGAAAATCATTTATTTGTTCACTTTTTGGAATCAACTTGTTAGCAGATAACCTGCAGGTTGGCATGCTCAATAACCTTCAGGTTGGCAAGAAAAAGGTTGCAAGGATTAAAGACCATCCCCAACCAATGACTAGGGGAGCTCAACAAATGAATATGGTTGTGTCAAATGCTAATGGTAACCCAATGCATCTGAACCCTGTGAATGTAATCCACCATCAAGCATATGAAAAATCGGATATGGAAAAGGCTAAGTAGTAGCTAGTGATGATAACCCCAACAATAAAGAATTTTTCCTTCCCACCTCATCCCTCGTAACCAATGCACTACGAGTCATTACTTTCTTAAATGTGAATTTTATGGTGTTCTTCGGGTTGGTCCCAAGAATAAGTTAAGTCCACTGCACCTCATCGGAGCTGATGATATCTCTCGTTATCACCTGCCCATGCATTTGATAGATGGAGCTTTGTTAAGGAACAAGGAGATCCCTTACTCAGTCCGGTGGCTTCAATCTTCTTACTTAGTCTTCGTAACATCATGGAATATGTTACATGCACTGGTGTTAAAAGGGGACTTGGTCCAAAGGATGGGATGACATCTACTCTAGTTGCATATGTAAGTGGTTACTTGTTCAGATTTCTCTTAATAATTTATTGAATGGAAAGATGCCATATTTGATTTTTAATAATGTAATATAACCATCATGGACGTATTTGAAATTAAGAAAATTATAGGTGTGATAGACCAATTTGGTCTGAGTTGACGTTAACCACCACCATCATCATCATTATATATATATATATATAATATATAAATATATGTATATATATATATTATATATATGGAAAGTATTGAATTTATTTTTATTAAAATTATGTTAAAAAAAAATTAAAAATCATAAATTATTAAATTAAGAAATAAATAATTTTTTCAACCCATTAAAATTATTTGTATTTTATAATAAAATTATTTTTAAAAATTTTTAAAGTTATTTTTTATTAATAAACAAAAAGATTATATATATTTTGTTATTTAGGAAATTAGACTAATGACATAACAATAATTTATCACTATTATGCAGTTTTACAATAAAAAAGATATAAAGTTCACTAAATTTTTTACAAGTTATCTTGGGTATAAGAGAAGTGGTTTGAAGTAAAAAATTGTTGTCATATAGATCAAGTCAAATATCAACAAAAAAAAGCCTAAATATCAAACTATGGGGAAGGTGAGGTTTCCACCTTTTAGCTACCACATTGAATTTAATATTTTGGGTTGGCCTAGGAGTCAACCCTACTTCAATGTGAGCAAGTCATCCCTCTATGTCTCTCTATTGGAGTTGAATTTCCTCAAGAACCACCAAAATTATATCCTCTATAGCATAATGGTCTAGCTAGATTCTACGAAACAATGTCTTTATGCGATACTATAAATCAATTGTATGAATATACCATTTCTATTTCGTGGGTGCCTAGTGTCTGATACCCAGGTAGCAAGTTCCTCCATCATCTTTGTGTTTGAATGCTATTGGTGTTTGAGCTGCACATCATCCTCAATCTCTTCTGGATCTTGCTGCACTTTTGGTGGAGTTTAGTCATGGTAGAGACAAGAAAAATACTTGGCACAAAAATGAAGCAATACACAGCTTGGAGAGACACAACCTCCACCACCTCACCTACATCTCACATGCTGTCCTTTCATCACAATAAATGGGAGGAAAAAGAGCATTGGATTGAGAGACCAAGTTATTGAGGCGACAGGCAATGTATCTAGGAAAATACTTTAAGGCCTTTGGTGCAAAGCATCGAGCACATTGTCTCTTTTCTACATCTCACACACTCTCCTTTCATCACAACGAATGGGAGGAAAAGGAGCATTGGATTGAGAGACCAAGTTGTTGAGGCGACGGGGCAATGTATCTAGGAAAATACTTTAAGGCCTTTGGTGCAAAGCATCGAGCACATTGTCTCTTTTCTAGGGCCTAGGCTCAACACAAAAACAATGGTGAGAACATAGAGGATGAACATAAATCTAGAGTAGGGGAGGCCACAAAAAGGATTCTTGCGAAGAAAATTCATCGTGGGAATGGGGAAATTTCAAGTAACGAACAAAGCAAGTAGGCGGAGTAAAGCTCAAAGAGAAATGAGCAATTCAAAGTGATTGAGACAAGCAATGACTTTGCCTCTCCAACCTATTGAGTAATGAGAAGTGGTGGAGTATTAAAATCGAGATAATGCGAGAGCAAAAATTAATGATCTTCGTTAATTAGCTAACCACATTCGCCAAAAACTTTGCTTGTTGCTTGTGGTGAGGACGACTTGAATCCTTACCACCTTTGTCACTTTGTTAGTCATCCCATCAAGAATATCTCTCTCTCTCTCTCTCTCTCTCTCTCTCTCTCTCTATATAATATATATAATTATATATATATAATTTTCACTCATTAATTTAAATTTAAAATATATACAATTTAGATGATTTTAATTGTAATTAAGAGTTAACATTTTAATTTGGTTCTCTTACTAAGTCAGTGTTGATAAGATAACTAATATTAACATCCATATACCAAAACAAGGTTAAGGCAATTATATATCAAAACAATGTTGAGAATCATTATAATTTAAGTTGTGAGAAATATTATATGATTTCATCTTATAAAAATTACAAATAAATGTTTTATCATTAATTTAAACTTTTACTAGTCCAACCTATTATGAAACCAGCTCACAAAAAGATAGAAAAGATAAATGAATGCCTTAGAAATAAGCCTCTTCGAAGGGGCAACCTCCTTTACATTAAACAAATGAAAAATTCTTCGATGATACAAATGAAAATACCTCCTTTCTATATATAGGAGTCTATGGGGTCATAATATAATTAGAGCTGACATAACAATAATAATGTAAGGGCATATAATAACAATAGTGGGCTTCTATGGGGCACAATAGTAACAATATGGGCACTACATGGGTACATTGATATAATAAGGCGGTTGTACTAATAACAATAAGGAGTTACACTAGTAGTATAGGGGCCTAACATGCCCCTCTCCTTCAAAAAGTGTTGTCGTCAATGCTTGAGTAGTTCTTGATGCTTCTGTATAAAATTATTGTCCTCCCATGTGGAATCTTCAGTAGGTAAGTTCTTCCACTTGATGAGGTACTCTGAAATTGATCGATTTCATAGCTGTCGGGTTCTTGTTTGTGTGACTGATCCAGGTTCCAATATGATTTTTTCTTCCTCTTCAATTTCTGGCAATATTGTTTGAATTGGGATCTTTTGTAACTTTTGAATAAGTGGCCATACTTCTTTGTCCTTCTTCCATTCATCCCTTGCTTTGTTTATCCAATCTGGTTAGATAATAGAAATAGCACAAAACAATGCTTCCACATCCTCATCCTTTCTTGAGAGTGCATCTCCAACAAAATTTTGCTTCCCTTTTCTATAGATGATGTCAAAGTCATAACCCAACATATTTGTGACCCATTTGTTTTGTTCTTCTAAAGATAATAGTTGTTCTAAAAAGTACTTAAGACTATCATGATCGATTTTTACCTTGAAGTGTCTTCCCATTCGGTAAGGTCGCCATTTCTTAAGTGCATATAGTATTGCAAACATTTCCTTCTCATAAATAGCTTGCTTGAGATGTAGCAGTAAAAATACCCAATAACCTATATCAAAACATTTTTCACTATGATGTTGATCTACCTGTTGTTTCATTCAATTTTTGACCAAAGTGGCATTATCTTTTAAAAGTTGGAGAACTTGTTGTTGATGCTCGATGTGATCTTTCACTACTTGAACCTTTTTCTTCTTGATATGTCCTTCTATCTCTAGAGTTTGGGGAGTGGTAAATTCTTCCAATCCTTTACAAGATATGGTCGGATTCATTTCTTGATGCTCGATGTGATCTTTCACTTCTTGAACATTTTTCTTCTTGATATGTCCTTCTATCTTGATAGTTTGAGGAGTGGTAATTTCGACGAATGAATTACAAGATATGGTCAGATTCATTTCTTGATGCTCGATGTGATCTTTCACTTCTTGAACATTTTTCTTCTTGATATGTCCTTCTATCTTGATAGTTTGAGGAGTGGTCATTCTTGCCAATGCTTTACAAGATATGGTCTGATTCATTTCTTCTTTCTTTGGGGTTGGGTCCTGGCGTATATCCTCTTCTTTTGATGTTTCTTGATCCTTTTCCTCCTATCCACAATCAACGTAAAATAATTTCTTCTCAACACACTTATGATATTTAATGTAATTTTTATCACAATTGTAACAAATCCCCTTTTCTCTTTTTTCTTCCAATTGTTGTGGTGTAACCCTTGTAGGTTGTGGAAGGCTAGGAGAAGCAACAATTCCATCTTTATAGTTGTGAGGGTTAGACTTCCTTGTTGCCATAATTTTTTCTTCCACTTTGTCACAAAGCCCTTTTACTCTTTCCAATTGTTGTGGTGGTGCTCTAAAGAAGGTGTTGCTCTTTGTATCCTCATAATGTGCTATCATTTCCTCCGTGAAAATTGACCACGTAATAAGTTGTTTACGAGAACAAAGCCCTTTATACCATAAAAATTGATCTGGTTCTAAATATGAAGATGCAATACATACCTTTTGAAACAGTGGTACACCATGTAGATCAAAATATTGCTCCATCTAAAGTATCCAATTTACCGGATCCTTGCCATAAACTTCCTCATCTTGCTTTTTCTTGATTTTAGGAGCTTGATCTTGAAACGATTGTAACTCTATACTTTTGGATCTTTAAGTCCTAAAATTTCAACCTGCAGTAGCCCTTTGCGTTCTCTTTCTAATGCCACCAACATGATCCCAATTGGATTCTCCAAGGAAGAGTTATGCCAAATTTTCCACAATGACCTGATTATAGACTATTTCAATAGAGCAAACTTGTACGACGTGCGACGTGTCAATTTTTTCTACCTTTGGCTCTGAAAATATATACAAAAAACTAAAGTCCATCCTCTTTTTATACCTTCTTACGAAATTTCAATCCGATGCTCAGAGAGAAAGTTATGACAATTTTCCCTTGGTCACTTGTTTGGAATGTAATTCAGGAGTTTGCAAAAAAACCAACTTCCTCAGATCATATCTCAGCAAATATAGAACAAAAATATTTGAAATTCGGAGCCAAGGTTCATATCGATTTTGTCTCAGATGAGATTTTTTCTTAGCGTCTGAAACTTCGTAGCGAAATAGTTATAGCGAAAATCCCATGATGACCTGTTTGGAGCAGCGAAACCTTAGAATCCACAACTATGATACCAAATGTTATGAAACCAGCTCACAAAAAGATAGAAAAGATAAACGAACGCCTTAGAAATAAGCCTCTTTGAGGGGGCAACCTCCTTTACATTACACAAATGAACAATTCTTTGATGATACAAATGAAGATACCTCATTTCTATATATAGGAGTCTAAGGGGTCATAATATAATCAGAGCCAACATAACAATAATAATGTAAGGGCATAATAATAATAATAGTGGGCTTCTATGGGGCACAATAGTAACAATTATGGGCACTACATGGGTACATCGATATAATAAGGAGGTTTACAATAACAATAAGGGTTACACTAGTAGTATAGGGCCTACACAAACCATATAAATTAAATGACTGCTTATGGGAAGGCATAATTCCACGATAACTGTCAAAATACTTACTTCATATTAATTTCTATTGCTAAAATTTAAAAACCATAAAAATTAACTAAATTTAAATTTATTTACATTATTATCATCATATAAATATTAATATATAAGTTACAATCATATAACAATTTTTATCAATAAGAAAAAATAACCATCATACTTTCATTAATAAAAAGTATATATAAGTTAACCATGTAGATTCCATTTTATTTTACCATTGAGATTTTTAATCTGTAAATAAGTTTTGTTACAATACTATGGATTATGAATACCACATGCCCAAAAAACTATAACTCATTCCACATGAAACTTGTACATACTACATTTTGTTTAATTAATCAATTTAATTAAAATGTCAAAAAAGGAATAAGTATTTTGGAGATAACTCTCAACTTTTATTTTGTGACTACTACTACGAATATTCTAGAATATTCTTTGGAGGTTAAATCCCTACCATCCATATAATAGTTATTAATAATTAAACTAGTAATTGCACCATATGTTGCAAAGGAAACGACGTAAGGCTTAAAATTCGAGAAGCATTGTGACATAAAAAATCATTGAAGATAAAAATAGTAAACAAAATTCCATTCAAAAGTAGAAGATAAAGGGAAATCGCTTACATTATGCCAAACTGACAAATTTTATAACCTTTCCAACATAGATTGCCTCTTAATCTTGAAAGATAATTTTTCAAGTTTCAATAATAAATATTTGATAGATTTTGAAAAAATATAGGTAGTAGATGACATCAAATACGCTAAATAAAATAATATTAATGGATGATGGTTATCTTTCCAAATATTTTTTTTCAAGTTCCAATAGTAAATATTTGATAGATTTTGAAAAAATATAGGTAGCAGATGACTTCAAATATGCTAAAGAAAATAATATTAATTCATGACGGTTATCTTTCCAAATCCAAATTTTGATGGCTATCTTTCCAACTCTAAATTTGCATCACAACCTCACAAATTTCATACATCATCATGTATTAGATAAAAATGAGCTAGACCTCAGCTCCTAATTATTCATAACTTTTGGTGTAAGACTTGCAACTTCGATGGGTTTTCATCAGTAATAGATAATAGAGCTCAGACAATTTTCCAAATTACAATTTTCATGAATGGCAGGGAAAATGTTTGAATTATTTTGAAAATCATTTATTTGTTCACTTTTTGGAATCAACTTGTTATTCTCTAGGTAGGAAAAAGGTTGCAGGGATTAAAGATCATCCCCAACCAATGACTAGGGGAGCTCAACAAATGAATATGGTTGTGTCAAATGCTTATGGTAACCTACTGCATTGAACTCGGTGAATGTAATCCACCATCAAGATGGAGAAGTCTAAGTAGTAGCTGGTGATGGTAATCCCAACAATAAAGATTTTTTCCTTCCCACATCATTCCCTGTAGCCAATGCAGTACAAGTCATTACTTTCTCAACCCAAGACCTTAAAGACATCCCTTTAGAGACCACTAGCTGGTGATTCTAGGTGGCCTCATTTTCCTTGAATAATAATAATGAGTCAAATTGCATTTGAAGATACAAAATCATTGATAAATATCCCCAATATTGATTTGACACCTAAATTATTATAAATTTTCCCACTTGCAAAAAATACATAAATATCATTAAAACCAAAGCTTTCAAAATAAAAAGATAGAACATTTATAGATAGAAATGATTAATTTTAAATAAAATCATTAAAACCAAAGCTTTCAAAATAAAAAGACAAAACATATATAAATAGAGATATATTTAATTATTAAATAAAATCATTAAAACTAAAACAAAAAATAAAAAGACAAAACATTTATAAAATAAAGATTATTAATTTTAAATAAAATAGTGTAACAAAAAATTCTCATCTAAAATTAAAATATATATATATAAATATGTTGAGATTTTTGGTTTTAATAATTTGGGCAAACTCATGTAGGTGACAACAATAGGATTTGTTTCTATATTAGCTCTATTTTGTTGGGAAAGAGTTAATGCATCCTATATTTGTTGTGAGAGAATTTATGAGTCATTTTTATTCTCTTAGCTATAAAAATATGCGCGTACAGGATATTGGGTATGGTAGAGAGTGTGTGAGGAAATAAATTATTGTAATCTCCTATTTAATAATAAGATTGTCGATGCCTCTGTTTGGTGGACGTAGCCCAGATTGGTTGGGTGAACCACGTTAAATCACTGTGTCATTTGTGTATGATTTTTATACTGTGTTTGTCTTTTAATTTCCGCTGCGCACTGTTTGCTCTAACAATTGGTATCAAAGCGTGTTGAGGAGCGAGTGCGTGCATGCGACAGAGCTGCTGCAGGTGGAGTTTTTCCGAGATTTGGTGATTGGTGTAGTTTCGGGTGAAACAGTCGCGCCAATATTATGCAATGAACGGATTGGCACGGTTTATTGCGGAATAGGCGTGCCAATTGGCGCGGATCTGACCTTAATAGTTGCGCCAAAGCACCAATATCCCGATTGGCACGGATCCGATGGTTATAGTCGCGCCAATCTTGGTACTCTAACTGATTTTGCCTTTGGCGCGAATTGTCTGCTGTTCAAGTAGTGCCAAGTCCCTTTCGGTGCGCCAACCGAGGACTATGTTGGTAAAAATGCAATTTTTTGTTATTTATTTTTTGTGTAATCTGGAGTTTTGTACAGCAGAGAGATTGTTTTGATAAGATAAAGGAAGTATAGTAGAAGGCAAAGGCATTTGTTGTTAGATATTAATTTGATTGATTAACAAGTTGGAATTGGAGATTGTTTTTGGTTGATACAATATGGCAAAAACTCAGAGTACTCGTTTTGAGATCGAGAAGTTCAATGGCAAAAACAACTTTGAGATCTGGAAGGTGAAGATGTATGATCTGCTTGTGCAACAAGGTGTGGCGAAGGCATTGATGGGCAAATCCAAACAACCTTACAACATGACAGATGATGAGTGGACCGAGATGGATGAAAGAGCATTGAGTGCTATTCGACTGTGTTTGGCGGATGATGTTTTGTTTAACATCGTGTCGGAGAAGACGGTTGCTGGTTTGTGGACGAAGCTTGAGAAGCTGTACATGACAAAATCCTTAACCAATAGGATTCTCCTGAAGCGACAGTTGTACAGTCTGCGAATGAAGGAAGGTACATCGATTAATGATCATTTGAATGCTTTTAATACTCTCCTGGTGCAATTAGAAAGTATAGAAGTAAAATTTGAATCAGAAGATAAAGCTATTAATTTATTATGCTCATTGCCCAAGTCATGGGATCATATTGTTACTTCTATAAGCCTTAGTTCATCAGAAACCCTTGAGTTTGATGATGTATTTGCATCTTTATTATCTGAAGAAACAAGGAGAAGGTCGAATTTAGAAACCTCTACATCAGAAGCAATGATGGTTAGAGGTCGTTCTAAAGAAAGACACTTCAGTAGGCAGAGCGACTCACATTCAAAGTCGAAAGGGAAGAAGAGTAAGGTAAAGTGTTGGTTTTGTGGCAAATTGGGGCATTTGAAGAAGGACTGCTGGAAGCGACAACAAACTTCTAAAGAAGATTCTTCGACAGAGAAGAAAGAAGCAAACACGACAGATACAGGTTCGACATCCGGTTCAGGTATGAGTGATGAAGTGTTATCAGTTAATTTGTCAAATCATGATCAACATTGGCAGTTAGATTTTGGTGCATCAAACCACATGTGCATTCATAGAGAATAGTTTAAGACGTATAAATCAATTAATGATGGAGTCGTGTACATGGGTAATGATGTCACATGTAACATTATGGGAATAGGAAGCATTCAGCTGCAAATGTTTGATGGGACAACAAACATTTTAACTGATGTAAGACATGTACAAGAGCTAAGGAAAAATATAATTTCACTAGGAGCACTTGACACAAATGGATATAAAACTGTAATTCAAGGTGGAGTAATGAAAATTTACAAAGGTATTTTACTAGTAATGAAAGCTAAGAAGGTAGCAAATCTATTTCAGTTAGAAGGACGAACAAGGTCAAATCATGTGTCTACGGTATCTGAAAATGACAACAGTTCTATTTGTTTATGGCATCAAAGGTTGGGCCATATGAGCGAAAGAGGGTTAAAGATTTTGGCTGATCGTATGTTACTTCCTAATCTAAAGTCTGGAAAGTTAGATTTTTGTAAACATTGTCTGTTTGGAAAACAAAGTAAGCAAAAGTTTCAAACAAGAAAACATACTAGTAAAGGCATCCTTGATTATATCCATTCAGATGTTTGGGGTCCAACCCCTACAACCTCATATGGTGGCTCGTCATATTTTATATCGTTTATTGATGATTTTTCTAGGAAAGTGTGGGTCTACATGTTGAAAAGGATGTCTGATGTTTTTACATTTTTCAAACAGTTTAGAGCATTGGTACAAAACATCACCGGTAGAACTATAAAATGTTTAAGAACTGACAATGGTGGTGAATTTACTTCCAAAGAGTTTGACAATTATTGCAAGGACGCTGGGATCGAGAGACGTAAGACCACTGTTTATACTCCTCAGCAAAATGGAGTTGCTGAACACATGAATATGACTCTTTTAGAGAGAGCAAGGAGTATGCTGAGTAACGCCGGTTTGCAGAAAGAATTGTGGACAGAAGCGGTGGCTACAACTTGTTATGTGATAAATCGATCACCATCAACGGCAATAAGATGCAAGATTCTCAAGAGGTATGGAAAGGTCACCCTTGTGATTATTCTAAACTTAGAGTGTTTGGTTGTGATGCATATGCTCTAGTGCCTAAACATCAGCGGACTAAATTAGATCCAAAGTCAAAAAGGTATATCTTTGTTGGATATGGTGATGGAACAAAGGGATATAGATTGTGGGATCCTACTACCCACAAGATCATCATCAATAGAGACATAAAGTTTAATGAATCCTCTCTTGTACAGTTAGATGTAGATAATAAATTGAAACAGGATGATGTATCTGACTTTCAACACATTCAGTTTGAAACCACTTCTAATGATAGTCTAGATGAACATAGTTCAGATGCAAGTCATGAACAGGTTTCAGATTCAGATCATGAACAAGGTTTAGATGTAGATCATGAACAGTTCTCAGATGTTGATCATGAATATGTTCCTACAGGTGGTAATCAGCCAATTGTGGAAGCACCAGAAACATCTTTAAGGAGGTCTATAAGAATGAAACACCCTCCTAAAAGGTATGATGATTATGTTACTTCAGTTGCATTTACTGTTAATGACGATGAACCTTTGTGCTATGAGGAAGCTGTAGAAGGTTTGAAAAGTGAAAAGCAGCTATGAAGGGCGAAATGATGGCCGTAAGTAAGAATGGCACATGGGATCTGGTTGAACTTCCGAAAGACAGGGAAACTGTGTGATATAAATGGGTTTTAAAATTGAAACGGCGTGTGAATGATACAGAGGACAGGTACAAAGCGAGGCTGGTCGCAAAAGGGTTTTCTCAGAAAGCAGGCATTGACTTTCATGAGATATTTTCACCAGTTGTTAAAATAGTTTCAATTAGAATTATGTTAGCATTAGTCGCTTTGCTTGATTTAGAATTGCAGCAACTAGATGTTAAGACTGCATTTTTACATGGAAATTTAGATGAAGAAATTTACATGGAACAACCGGAAGGGTTTGTTCAGCATCACAACAATAAATTTGTCTGCAGGCTCAAGAAATCATTGTATGGTTTGAAGCAATCGCCTTGGCAATGGTACAAGAAGTTTGATTCTTTCATGTTGAGTCAAAAATATAAAGAAGTGAATATGATCATTGTGTTTATTTTAAGCAATTAAGTGATGGCATGTTCATTATCTTAGTGTTGTATGTTGACGATATGCTTTTAGCAAGCAAAAGCATAGTGGAGATCAATAGGTTAAAGGCTCAGATGGCAAGGACATTTGATATGAAAGATCTAGGAGCAGCAAGACAGATTTTTGGCATGGAGATTTTTAGAGACAGGAGCAATGGTAAGCTGTGGCTATCACAACAGAAGTATATTGAGAAAATACTCTTGAGGTTTGGTATGAACAATGTGAAGCCTGTGTCAGTCCCTTTAGCTTCCCATTTTAAGCTTTCTTCTAGTTTATGTCCTAATACAGATGAAGAAAAGGAATATATGCCTCGAATTTCATATGCCAATGTAGTAGGGTGTTTGATGTATGCAATGGTTTGTACTCGACCAGATATTTCATATGCAGTTGGGGTTGTCAGCAGATATATGGAAAATCTAGGAAAAGAATACTAATCAGTAGTGAAATGGGTGCTTCGGTATTTGAGAGGCACAAGTGATTATTGTATCACTTATAATAAGAGTAGTGAATTTGTTTGCGGATATGTTGATTCAGATTTTGCAGGTGATTTGGATAAGAGAAGGTCAACATCAGGGTATGTCTTTACTCTTGAAGGTGGAGCTATTAGCTAGATGTCAAAGCTACAGAACATTGTTACTTTATCCACTACTGAAGCAGAATACATAGCTGCTTCTCATGCTTGCAAAGAAGCGGTTTGGTTGAAAGGTTTGTTTGGTGAGTTTGGTAGGTTGCAGGACAACATCAAGTTATTTTGTGATAGTCAAAGTGCAATACATTTCGGTAAGAATCCAGCCTATCATAGTAAATCAAAGCATATACCAATCAAGTACCATTTTGTAAGACAGGTGATCACTGAAAGGGGAGTCTCTCTTGAAAAGGTGCATACAAAGGAGAACTGTGCAGACATGTTCACGAAACCATTTTTGTCAGAGAAGCTATGTTGGTGTTTGGCTTCTCTTGGCTTGCAGAAAAGATAAAAATAATAAAGAAACAGGGTATCAGGCTAATTGTTGTCAAGGTGGAGATTGTTGAGATTTTCGGTTTTAATAATTTGGGCAAAAATCTCATGTAGGTGACAACAATAGGATTTGTTGCTATATTAGCTCTATTTTGTTGGGAAAGAGTTAATGTATCCTATATTTGTTGTGAGAGAATTTATGAGTCAGTTTTATTCTCTTAACTATAAAAATATGCCCGTACAGGATATTGGGTATGGTAGAGACTGTGTGAGGAAATAAATTATTGTAATCTCCTATTTAATAATAAGATTGCCGATG
>APFE030629241.1:0-24660 GCA_000404065.3 Pinus taeda
ACCTTTGACAAAGCCTTCAATTGTTTGTGATGACTTTTCATGTGCCTAGTTGCATCACTATCAATTTCCCAAATTCTCTCATCTTGGAATGTGTTAGTGAGTGTCGAGAAGAGACCTTTATCATTTTCCTTGATTACTTCCTTCTTTGTAGAGAATAAGAGGCTCCATGCTTCCTTGATGCATTTCTTAAGATATCTTTCTGCCTTTCAACACTTCTTAATGAACTTCTTCAATGTAGTGGATATCTTCATCATGCCCTTATCCAACCTTAGCTTTGATACCATGTTGAGAATTCAATATGGAAATGATTAAGATTAATTCTATTTACTTGATAACTTCTTGTGATTCCTTTTTACTTATTATATTTTTTCCTTATTTTTATATGTGTGAAGCATCAAACAATTAACAAAACACAAGAAAAACAATGACACAATATATAGGTTGCAAGTTATGGCCAAAACCTCTCCTCTTGAGATGAAAACCCTTAAATTTCTTCTCTTCCTTATAGATTCTTCAATTGGTGAATTCCATGAACTTAATTCTGAGACGAGTACCCTCCAATACCAAGACTAACCTCATTGGATGATGTTCCAAATTCGATCTAGTCAAACATAGTCAAATTTCTTCGAGTAGCACCTTTTAGAATTCCTGTTGCAAGTTTTTTGGCCTCATACCATAGATCTAAAATTTCAACCTCCCTGCAACTATTGTTGCCACACCTTGGAATTTTGATCTTATTTTATAGCCCACCCCTAACCTTAGCTTGCCTTTCCCTGACTTTTGGAGCTTGAGAGTGAACCTTGGTGACCTTCACTTGACCTCTTTTCCCCCTTTTCTCTAAGAATGATCTTGTAGATGGATTCCCTAGGTATGATGCAGAAACCCTAGTCCTCTTTAGCACTTGTGAGAGGAAGATAACACAAACACAAATCTCCTTCATATTCTTTCTTCTTCACTCCTTCTTCCTTCCTCTTCCTTTGCTAGAATGAGTTGTGAGTGAGTGTGCTTAAAGGAGGACAAGTCCTCTTCTATTTATAGGGTTTTGAAGGGTGGACATGGCTCTTTCTTTAGGCCAACTGGACAACTTCTAGGCCAACTTGCTCTTCGAGGGTATTCTGACAATTTTAAAGAAAAACAATTTTCTTTGCAAGTTACAATGTGCCTATTTGGGACTTCAATTTATGAGATTGACAATTTTGAATTCTTGACTTAGGAAAATCCCTAGAAGCAATCATTGGGTGCTTGACACAAAAAATAAAATACCTTTAGTATGATACACATGCTCCAAAATAATAATAATTCTCGCTCATTTCATAATTTACAATAATAATAAAATACATTTTATACTTATGAAGACCAAACCTAGTTACACATTTTCCAACAACAAATTGGTACCAACTATCTCACATTTTTAGATTACTTCACACATTCCCCTCTTAATGAAAGATTCAACATCTCCAAAAATATTAAGCTGGCATATGAGTATAGTTTCCACCCTCGTACCTATTCAAATGGTCCATTTCACAACTTCATCCTACATCCTCCCTATGCATGAAAGATATTATTCCATTCGCTACTACACTATAAAATTATGCTTGAATAGCAAGGCTTATGACAAACATGGGGAACCAAACCTTCCTAATGCTAGGATTTACAACTCGGACCAAACAAATCTAAGGTATCAAGTGCAATGGATCATGCACCCCTTGCAATAGAACAACATTTAAATTCAAGTACAAGAAGTATTTGAATGTTGTACAACAACATTAGCCACATCAAATGCCCAAAACATGATCCAATAGAAAAAACAATGATTAGTTATCAAGGTTATTATCTTATGTCAATCTCGTTTGCTAAAGCTAATCCACTCTACTTCCATACTAACTCCAAAGAATAATACAACTTTATATATAACTCCTATGGTATAGTTCTTACTCAAAACATTTCCAATGATTTTTATTTCTCCAATTCCAAAATAGAACAATATATAACAATTTTTTTTTTCCAAACCCTACAATAACATGTTCAGAAAAATTCATAGAAAAAGGTGAAGGATAAAGCTAATACTGGAATAAAACCTTGTACTAATCCAAGCAATGGTAATTTAAAGATTTTTTGTTCTCCCTTTAAACCCTTGTGTCTATGACTAACATTGATATCCCCTTTCGTAAACAACCCTTCCTTTGATTTTCCGCTAGAATCTTTGATAGGTGACTACATTTACAACATAGAAAATAGTGGCAAGTCTAAAAACCCTCACTCCACGATGCATATGATCTTGTATTCTCCACTTCATATAAAATCCCCTAGTGTTTCATGGATTAATTTCCCTTGCTCTATGGATTTGAAGCCTCACACTACCAAGCACATTGTTTATTTTCAGCTAGGGCTTGTAGAAATAATTAACATAGGCCTAAATGATAACTTATAGCAACACAACTTATAGTAATGATCTAAGAGTCAACCGTTCAATCTTTTTGACTTCTAACTAATACATATCATAATCTCACAAATTTATTTCAAGCTGATATTTCTATAATACATTTGCAAACATCTCCAAATATTTACACTTCCAATCTCTACATTGGATTTTATCCAAATGGGAAACTCTAACAATCTCATAAATGACTAAATTTTGGCTCCGAGAGTACAAATGACTCCACACTTGTTTCTCTTACCCTTTCCCTTGTTTCTCATTTTACATTTCTAGAAACATAGTTGTCTATTACCCTAGAATGACACTAAGTGCTGAATTTTTGAAATGAAATGATCTCATTCTCAACAATGGTGGAACCTTTTAGAGGAGAAAATACCCTTCAATATTTGAATTAAGAATTTCATCTTTGTAAAAAAAATTGCTTATGTTTGTTAGTCAACCACATTCATATTAGATCTTTGTAATTTTCTGAGGGGCCGATTATTCCATGTTAGTATGCTTTGAGCACTTATTTCTTGAGATAATTGATGATGCACAGTTATCTTTGAGAATAGATTTGTAACCATCCATATTGAAGATTGACATATAAATAAGTATCGATAATTGTCATATTTGTTACAATTGTTTTTCTATATATGATGACCATTTAACTCAAATTTTGTTTCTTCCCTTATTTTAGCTAAGAAATAAGGGCAGTTAAGAATTTGTTTTGGTGAGTTTTACAAACCAAATTTTGGATTTTGGCTCTCTACAATGGGCGAGGCCTCCAACGATGGGCTTAGAATTTTGGATCCCAATAACCAAATTTATATTGGATAAAATACATAAAAATGTATATCCTCTAAGAAAATGTTGAATTTTATAGCTATGGTTAGTATTCATAATCATTATTATCATTTATGTACTCATATAAATATATTTCTATGTAAAGCATGTTCTTCATACTGTAATTTTTTTTTATTATTTATGAATTTGTCAAAATAAAAATTAGAAGGTGTGTTCTTCATGACCTTCTCAAAAGGAAAATTTGAATTTTAAAATTTGATTTATGGATCCACAAGAAGACCAAGTCAGCCCTCCTCCCTGTCAATTCAACTCAGCCGTAAAGAGGAACCTATTCCACCCCTAAAGAAACTATATATATAAGGTCACTTGATCTCCCTCATGGTGTAATTCACATCTCACCATATCAATCATGTTCTTCTCCCTTAAAATGAAGAATTCAAGAAGATGAAGGCCGAACATAGAAGAATATTTTTCCACTCCCATGTGTGACCAAACTTGGGATGAATTTTCTATGATGCATTTCTATGGAGAAGTCAAAAAATTTAAGTGGAAGAAAGAGACTTCAACTAAGCCTTTGAACAAGCTTTCCTACTATTGTTTTGGATGTTTTACCTCGCCTCTTGGTGGACTATTGGTCTAGTCATCTTGATGATTAGTTTTTCTATGACTTTTATGTCTCTCATTTTGACTTGATTCTATAAGGAAAGGTTTTTGGGTTTCCCCCCGTGTGGGTTTTCCAATGGTAAACTCTTGTTTGGTTGTCTCTTTCTGATCCTTATGGAATTTTTGTTTTGTTGTTGAGCTCCTCTGTGTAATTGATTTATGATAGGAAATATCACAAGAGAAAGATTAATAAATATCATAAGATGTAATTATTAGCTTAGAGGATGCCCTAGAATTTAAACAAAAAACACATTTAGTTTATCCTTTTCGTTTACCATTTCCATGCATGTATTTTTTTTTCGTTTGACACCATAAAATAATGAATTAAGCCTATTACAGGCACAAATTAAATAACAACATAAGCTTAGTTCAAATCATGAGAATGAACTTAGAAAATACCTTCAACATTGAACCATGTTGAGATGTGAAACTAGACTATGAAGGTGTCCTCCTCCTAAAATTATCTTGAACTACCTAAGTAAATTTTCTACCTAGCCAAATTAGGAACATCTTATCTCACTTCTTAGCCCTATGGAACCTCTGTAAGTTCCCTAGCCTTTTGTGTTGAAACCCCAAAACTGCATCTTGTAGTGTGTGTCAACCACCTAGTGTTTGACACCTTCCTCAATCTCCACAAATTGTAACAACTCCTTAGCACAAAAACTCTTACAAGAACCAAAATCCTGTCCCTATCCCCCTAACTCCAAAATCCAAAATCCAAAGTTGAAATCCCTCCACCATTCTCCGCCTCCTATTCATCTATCCTTTACCAATCTCTAAAATATTCTCCCCCATTAATGGCTTACCTACCAAGTTATAGAAACCTTCCCAACTGAAGCATTTGTCACCTTAAAGGTCCACTTAACACTATTGATGCTAGGGTCTCGGGTGCCCCCCTTATAGGATAAGACAAGACAACAACTCCTAAATAATAATAATTAATACACATTAAAATAGCCAAGAAATCTCAATGATCTAGTCGAAATCAATAAGTTATGTGAGGGCCCAATTTAATTTAATATTAAATTAATGATAAGGTTACTCTTAAAAGTATAAAACATCAATTTATCATTAATCAATCTTAAAGACTATTCATAAAACTACATAGGTTAATCATTAATAAAGCTTAAGGAATAAATATTAATTTAATATAAGCTCTATTTACAATTAGGTTCAAATCATATACCATAGAAATAGTTGCGTATTTATGCAATGTGTGGGTATGTAGCTAGTAGTATGGACATGCGTCATACATGTACTATTAACACTAATAAGAAATTAACATAGCAATCAATCTTTCAAAAGCTAGGCTAATATCTAAGCATCATATATAAGATCAAGGAGTGGGCATTACAATCATTTTCATCATCATCCTCCCCGTCATTGTCATCATTATTTTCGTCGTTGTCGTCGTCATCATCATGTCCACCATCGTCATCATCTCCTTTGTCATCTTCATTGCCATCATCATCATCATTGTCATCATTCCTCCTCGTCCTCATCATTATCATTTTTGTCATCATCTTGCCCCTCCTCGTCATTATTTTCATTGCCATCATCATCATCATTAGTAGCAACATCATCATTTTCATCATTGTTTTCATTGTCATAATCGTCACCACCACACCAGCACCATTGTTTTTGTTTCCTCCAATGCTACCCCCACCAATGCTACCCCCACCACCTCTCTCACCCTTGAATATTAAAGTTGAAACATCAATATCACTAAATTAAAAACATAATATATATTTTCAAATCATCTTAGTTCATTTTGAAAAATTAATATCACTTAATAAAAAAGCTTTCATAAAATAAAAAAATATTCATTAATTTATTTTGTTGGCATTTTTCCTCATAATGTTTTCCAACATTATAAAGGTTTTTTTTATAGGTACAATTTAGCTATTGAGTATTTTGATTTTGATGACAATGATAGAATTTTTAATGACATCTAAATTGTTTGTTATTTAAAATGTATTTTTAAATGTATAAATAGATTGGTTAAATGCCCTAGAAACATTTATAATATACATATCATATTACTCAAACTAATAATTCCAATTATATAAATTATACAACTCAAATTTACTCAACAATCTTGAAAAATTACCTAAACATTAAAGAAATAAATTAAATTAATCCTTATATATAGAGTTTATATTGGATTCATATATTACACAAAATCTTGAAAAATTATAAGCAAAATTTACTCAAAAATCTTGAAAATTTACCTAAATTTTAAAAAATAAAATAAATTTATCCGTATATAGATGGTTTATATTGGATTCATATATTAATTTCGATTAATATTGATGGTTGGTATCATGAGAGGTCCATTATGGTTAAGTTATCCAATTATCGTTGCAAATAATCACGCGCAACAAGTTTGTGAAAATTTTGATGTGGGTTTGCTTGAATTTTGCGGCCGATTAATCCGCCACAAATCATAACCGTTGAATTCAAACGCCCACATTGCGGCCTTCAAACCCTATTCCTCATATACATATAAAAAAGCCTCACATATTCTCCACATTTATCCTTAGAATTCACCGGTTCGATCTCTCGATCGCTGCGCAGTTCAGTTGAAGTCTAGCAGTTCTATTCGATCTCTCGATCGCTGCGCAGTTCAGTTCAAGTCTAGCCATTTCTATTCGATCTCTCGATCGCTGCGCAGTTCAGTTTTGTCCATAATGTCCAAAGCTACGGATGTCCAAAAAAGGTTGGGATTTTTTTGTTTTTACTTCCTAACACGCATTACTTAGAAATTTACAAAGCTTTACTTGTTGCACAAAGTTAATGCAATTTAGAATATTTTGGTTTAACCTATTTTGTACGCTAAAAACTTTCATGCTCTGTACGTGTACAGGTTGCAGTATGAGCTTATGCCACTAATGGTACTTTTCCTACTCTTTTTACATATCCTTCTGTTTGTGATTATGACCTACTCAGTGTTCTTATATCATGTTTGCCATACTCATTATATATATTTTTTGTTTGCTGTTTGTCTTATTCACTTTTTATGTAGAGTATATATTAGTTTTTTTTGGATCTACTACTTTTATAGAAGAATTTATTAACAATACATTCTATTGGAAACTGTTTTAAATCTGTGGATTATCTAGAATGCATAATAGTTTCATAGTTAAATGTAATTTTCTTGTTTTTTTATTCCATTTTGCTATATTTTGGTGATTTTATTTTATTATCCAGAACATAATTTTTATTTTCTAATTCTTATTTAATCTTCATATGAGTGGTACACCTGGAATTTCAGCTTATCCAGAGGCAAATGACATTTTCTCTTGGGTTGGCACCATAAATGGAGGAAAAGACACTGTTTATGAGGGTCTGACATATAAGGTTTCTATGAGTTTTCCAAAGGATTATCCCTTCAAGCCTCCTGTAGTGAAATTTGAGACACCTTGCTTCCATCCTAATGTTGACAAGCTTGGAAACATATGCTTGGACATTCTTAAGGTATGTTTTATTTGTTTATTGTCTTCCCTTACCTTCTAGTTTTAAGAAAGTTCTCTGAACTTTCAAGCCTAAATATTCTATGCTAAGTAATATGTCACCTTTTATACATTGATTTGTAACGAGAATTGATTACAGGAAAAATGGTCCTCAGCATATGATGTTCGTACTATCCTCCTATCTATTCAAAGCCTTTTGGGAGGTAAACATGAGCTTAATCTAGATGAACTTTGTAATTTTATATTCCTATGGTTTTGTTTTCCACACTCAATAAACTCTTTTATATTGTGCAGAACCAAATAATGAATCTCCTCTTAATACCTTTGCAGCCTCCATATGGAGCAATCAAGAAGGTAATGCTTGTGACTCTTATTGAAATAAATTGCAATTCCTAATTGTATGGCAGGATGATTGAATTAATTGGCTTTTAATAACAGTCTAGAAGTCTTAGTGTTAAGGCATTCACTAATTATGGTTGAAAATGTGTAGACTTCAAAAAAGCAGTGATGAAGCAGTACAAGGATGACCGTGGAGCAACTAGTCAATAGTTTCAATTCATACAGTTTTCAAGATTCAAAGATTATTTTCCTTGGGTGAAGTCAAATCAAAATGTCTTGGAGGGTGGTTTGAAATTTTTGTAGTGTATTGTAACAGAAGTAGTGGAGTATAAAAAATGTATTGTTTATTAAAATTGAATTTAGATAGAAAGTATACTTATTGTCGCTCTTAACCAATGCTGAATGTTTTTTGTAAATGTATATATATCTATTTTGTCCTATGGAATTTGCTTAGTTATAAACAAACCATCATATGCATTATGGTGGTTTCTTATATAAATGTATAGGATTAGTAAGGAATTATATGATGAATCTTGGTGCATGCATTTTTTCAACAAATGTTTATAGACTATTGGTAAACTTGAATTCATACTTCTAAGTCATAAACATATTGTCTCATGAATTCTACTTTTGTTTTGAGTGCTAGTAGATGTTTATAATAAATGTATATCATTTCCATTTCACAATTTATTGAGTATTGGAAATTTGCTTTGTAGATGCTTATAATAAATGTATATCATTTCTATTATCTTAATTTATTGAGTCTTTGACTACATTGGAAATTTCCATGTCTAGAAGTTAGTACATGGAAAATTATTTGCACATGAAAGTGATTACATAAACCTTATTTGTTGGAGATGAAAAGTAATGTTTTTCTATGTTACTATCAATATTTTATAAATTTATTTTTCATTTAAAATACTTATTATAAAATTAATAATTTAGTAATTTAAATAATGCAAATTATTTAATTTTCTCCATATTTATGTTATTTTATAGTTTTTTTGGAATAAAATTTCATCTTAGATAGCATGACAATAATAAAATAATGTAAATAGAATATAGTGGAATTACTTTAAGAAGTTAAAATTGATGAAGGTTCTTATTTCAACCTAAGGTGGATGAGGATGTGTTGCCTATATTGATTCTCAAGGAATATACTTAGTATATCCTTAGTCTTAATGTGTATCAAAGACTATAGTGTATTAAAGAGTTTATTAGGTTGCATTGACTTTTACTAAATTTAAAGAAAAAAATTTGTAAGTTTGTTAGGTTGCATTGGCTTTGAATAAATTTAAAAATTTAGATTTGTCAACCCCTCACCAATTTCCTAGGGATTTGATATTATTCAAATTGTAATAAGTGTTCCTCCATGATAATTTAGTCATTATTATTTATAATCACATTCTTTGTTGAAGAGTATATATGATAGAGGTGCTAAGTGAAACATCAACAATATTTATGTTCACACTACATATGACTTCATTAGAGACTCCTCAATGTCTTAATCATCATCACTCTTGAATCAAAGCAACTATAACATTCTAAATCAATAATCATAGACAAATCCTCATAGCAATATAAAATGCTTACCAACATAACACACCATCAATTCTTTATTCAATATTTGAATACCATAATCATATTTATTTAAACAAAGCCTATCATAACTATGGTACATATTTATCTTTTACTTATCAATCCCCCATATATCTCGTTCAGGATATCTTAAATTTATGAGAGATGTTAATGCATGAATTCACATGATCTTATCATGGGTACCTTTACTTCTCATGGTAAGCATACAATAAACCATACATACATGTACAATGAGGTGAAGATACAACTTCAAGGATTAATATAAACCAAGCAAGTCAAAGTAACTATACAATCTCTTTGGTGCAATTCATTTATCCAGCACATATGCAACTCTCATTTTACTGCTTAACTAAGTTGCATACAAATCAAAACAACAATGTCCATGTCCTTGCTGAAATCTTGACATTTTGTTTTATGGGAGCATATCAAAAGGAAATCATATACTCTACTCACAAGTCTATGTAGTTTATTATTCCTCATAGTGTTTGCATGAAACAAAATAACTTATGTACTAGTACCCATGCTTAGGTGTAGTTTGGTTTTACCTCATACTTCGTCATACCATTTAGACTTGAAATACATAATAAGCACAACAGTTCAAACAATACTGTAGATGATGATACATATATATAGAGAGAGAGAGAGACATATACACACTCTTTTAAGAATTTTATTTAATTATTTTGAAGAGAAACATAGTTTGTTATTTGACCTATATGGTATCTAACTAGAGTCAAATAGAGCACAGATTCTCCCTCACACATGGTAGTTTTCTCTTTAATTTTATCATAATTTAGTTGTGAGAATTTGTGATATATTCACATATGAAAACACGTCCATGCAACTCATTGTATCCCCATAATGAGTACTACATGCAAGTCACACTTGCCAATGTACAATCTAAAATAATTATATCCTTCTCATATATGCATTACTTGTTATGAGGAGTTAATATTGCAGTGGTATGTTCATCATGCCTTACCATGATTACCAATGGTTTAATTATAGTGTTATGTTATGCATAACTCAAAGCATCACTTTTCAATCATGATATAAGAGCCTTTAACCAAAGCATAAATTTTGAATTCTTGAAAATAAATAAACTTTTTAAGCTCCTCATCTATGAGGGAACATGATAAAAGTAACTTATTAACATTAATAAACATGTTAGTTTTCACTTTAGCACTGCTCTATGCATGCAAACATACCAGAGCGATCTCCTAGTAACCATACACCAAATATGCTCTCTCTGTGCATCATCTATAATCACATTCTATTTGTTGAAGAGTATATATGATAGCAACCCTAAGTGAAACATCAACAATATTTATGTTCACACTGCATATGACTTCATTAGAGACTCCTCAATGTCTTAATCATCATCACTCTTGAATCAAAGCAACTATAACATTCTAAATCTATAATCATAGACAAATACTCATAGCAATATAAAATGCTTACCAACATAGCACACCATCAATTCTTTATTCAAAATTTGAATACCATAATCATACTTATTTAAACAAAGTCTATCATAATTATGGTAGATATTTATCTTTTACTTATCCATCCGAGCCCTATATCTCGTTCAGGATATCTTAAATTTATGAGAGATGTTAATACATGAATTCACATGATCTTATCATGGGTACCTTTACTTCTCATGGTAAGCATATAATAAACCATACATACATGTACAATGAGGCGAAGATACAACTTCAAGGATTAATATAAACAAAGCAAGTCAAAGTAACTATACAATCTCTTTGGTGCAATTCGTTTATCCCCACATCTGCAACTCTTATTTTACTGGTTAACTAAGTTGTACACAAATCAAAACAACAATGTCCATGTCCTTGTGGAAATAGTGACATTTTGTTTTATGGGAGCATATCAAAAGGAAATCATATACTCTACTCACAAGTCTATGTAGTTTATTATTCCTCAAACAGCATGAAACAAAATAACTTATGTACCACTACCCATGCTTAGGTGTAATTTGCTTTTACCTCATAGGTCTTCATATCATTTAGACTTGAACTATCTTCTTTAAAAAAAAATTAGGCACGCTGAATCAAAACAGTATCATATGCAAACCGTGACACATATATATAGACATCAACAATTAACACCTATGCATCCTACTCGCTCTTGCTCGGATTCCTCTACTAGGTCAAGACCCAAACTCCCATCATACAACAGAACCTCTTATGGAAAAGTGATTATTACCATTAGCTTGCAGCTAAGGTTCCGAACTATGAACGCAATGAGCAAGGTAATATAAATTTGAAGGGTGTGAGTGCATTTACTAATCGTGTTGATAGCAATGGCGACATGCGATGATGATCCCCTTACCGCCACGAAACAAAACACGTTCCTGCATGCACTTACCGAAGGTTGCCATGGACCTTGTCTATGTTCTCATTTTGTTTTATTTGCTTTTTTTACTTAGATATTAGTATTTTTTTTTTTCATTTTGATTTAGACTTTAGCCAAAATGACATTTTTCTCATTAAACACATAATTAGTATCTCTTCATGTTGTATCTATATTTTTAACAAGCTAACATCTATTAATTGGAGTGAATCTCTTAAATTTTTTTTTTTTTTTTTTAACTATCATTAAATATTTTTTTAGTTTTTTTAACAATTTTTTTTCCAGTTTATTTTGTTGAAACCAAATTCAACTTTAAATTTATAAAATAATGATCCAAAAATTTTAAATCATTAAAATTCATATTAGTCATATTTTGTCAAAAAGTAAAGTGATACCCTTGAACCACTACAAATAACACACCCTTCCTATAATTCCAAACAAATAAAATATCCTCTAATTCTAATATCAACAATTGTTTTTGAGATATATTTGTGTGAATAAATTATTTTATGTTACATACAAAAAAATATATCAATAATTGTTTTTGAGATAGATTTGTGTGAATAAATGCTTTTGCATCACATAAAAGAAAATATATCCTAATTTATTCAGAGCTTAAATACAATATTGATATTAGTTTTTTTCTTGACACTCTTTATATAATAGGAAAATGTTCTTTGTTTCAATAATCAGAATCTTAGCACCTCTATCACCTTCACCATTATTATTAGTTTGACATATATGAAAATCTTTGATTTTTTTTATGGAAATTAACATTTCAAAAAAAAAATCCTTGTGTTCGTGCCGTTATTTTCCTTATGCCATGTTTTGTTGCTACAATAGAATAAAGAAAATATATCATTAAACTTAAACAAGTTTGTTTGAAATTCCTCCCATTACTCAATCCATCTATTTTATAATGAACAATAGATTGTTATAGATTTCCATTGATTATTCTTAGACACAATGACATATTCCTATGTTACAATTAGCCATGTAAATTACTAACTAACATCGATCTAGTTACAATTAAAAGAAAAACATGTTAACATGATTAATATATTTAGAGTTATCCACCAATAGAAAGCGATTAAACTTTTTGTAATTGATTTCAATTATTAATGGGATATGAGAAAACATTTAAAACCTCAAGGGTAAATTCTGGTCCTTTTATTGATCTCAAGCAAGGAGACAAATAGGATTGAGGGAGCTCTTGATTATACTCATGCTTTAAGTAATGAAGCTATATCCATAGATGGTTTTGGTTCATTTAAGTAAACCATATATAGAGAAGTGTTAGTCGATCATTCTTGTAGCATTAGCTATGCCTTTTTACTTTTCCATCTATTAATGTTAAGTAAGGAATCTCACAGTGTTTGAAATTACACAAATAATTTAAATAAATAATAATCAACTAACAATTTTTAATGCTTCTTGTAATGATTTAGTAAGTAGTGATCATAGGATTTCAATAAAGGCTACAAGTAGCATGGAGAATGGTTGGATGACCCTTATTTGTCTCACATGTGATGATAATATATTCGATTGAACCATAATGATAACTTGATTAAGAGACATCATTTCCAAAAGAAAACACGAAAGGAGGCCAAATGCAGAACCCACAACATAGAGACCCATACAGAAAAAACAGAGGAAGTCCACAGCCTAGTTACCATAGTAAACTTGCATGAAGTAAGCCAAAACATAACCAAAAAATGCAGACCAATGTCGACGAGAGCAGGCTAATCAACAGGTGGTTCTTCCACAATTCGACACCAACCAAATTCAAGCTCATCTGCACCAAGAGCAACGAACTGATTAGAAGGTTTGGGATCTACTCGTAACATCTCCGTATCCTGAGTGCTGCAACCTGGGTCGACCTGAACATGCTGAGGCGCCATTCCAATTCCAAGATGAATCGCAGGAGGAGGACCAACGACTGCCCCCGAGCCTCCCGTATGAGAATCTGAACCCTCCATCTGAGTTGTCTCATAGAATACCACAGATATGTGGGCGGTTATCCGAGGGTGGTGCAGAGAGCTATTGAAAGAGAAAATGGCAGAGCCTGTCGAGGAGGGAGGCACACGGGATTGACTAGAGTCATGACACCACTCGCGCCCACTACGAGTACCACGATAACAACCCGTGAACAGTTCACTAGTGGGGGCAGGCGAATCCGAAGTAGAGCCAGTCGGAATGTGCCGGGGTTGGCCTCTACGGCACCCCATTCTGTGACGAAGACGAGCCAACGAAGCAAAGGTTGAAGACAAGCTAAGCAGTGGAACCGAGATCAAGCGAGCGTCGAGTGGAACAATAAAGACATGGAGACCTGGGAGAGGGCCCTCGAATGCTAGACACAAGCGGGAGCCTGCGAGCCACATTTGAATTTCCCTTCCCAATATCCCACCCTCCCAACTCAAAGGCCGGGCAGAAGCCAGAATGGTTGGACACGGGGTGAGAAGCACTGAAGCAATTGCTCAGAAGCCACCTACCAAAGCCAAAGGCCAAAACAGAGACCAAGAGATGATAAACCAACAAGAGAACCTCCAAACTGAATCCCAGAACCCCCGAATGGAAAGAGATGAGCCGATGGAGCTGCCCTTTGAAGGTCGAACACAGCTTCCTCATCAAAGGCCGAGAAACCACAGAGAGAACTGGAAATTGAACAGAGGTGAGGGGATGAGCCCAGAGAAACAACTCGCAAAGCTTCAACGCAAACACAGGGTAGTGCCATTCCTTAAGCTCGCCAGACCTTTCTTGAAAAACCCCATTCATAAGTACTACATTGATGATCATTGTCATCTCTTGCAGGTAGTAGCGTGCGAAGGGAGGATCCATTACAGAGGATTGAAAGAATGAGCCTGAACCACTTAACGGGGGAGTGTAATGACTCGCATGCTAGGCGCTCTACCCTTCTCCTACATTTAACACCTCATACAAGATGGGTAGGTGTCGAGCTGCCTCGCCCCATCCGATTCCTATCATGTTGAATGTCGCATCAGTCACACGCATCCGGGGAATTTTGAACAAATAATTAAAATTAACTATAAAATTCATTGCAATTTTAAGGGTGACCCTTGAAGGTGTGCCAAATTTCTAATTTTTTCCATTAAATATAGGTTCCTTGGAAACCTTAAGCACTACCCCTTATTTTAAGGATGACACTCACCATAAATAAAATGACATAGATTGAATGTACTTGACCTAAAAAGGATATTGAGTGACCCCCATGGTTTCAAGTAAATTAGATAGGAAACTAGCTTGGGCACTTGACTTTGGGATCTTGTGTTCCTAATTCACAACACCCAACAAGTTGTGCTAGCATACTCACCTATCTACTTCTAATTCACAATACCCAACAAGTTATGCTAGCCTACTCGGCTATCTATAACATATTTAATTGAAATATGGTGATTGTAATATCCCTCCTTTTAATAATAATAATAAAAATAATATATTAATTATATAATAATAATAATAAAAATAATAATAAAATAAATGAATAAATATAAAATAATATCATAATATATTTAAAATATGGTGGAAGGAAAAAACTTAAAAAATTAAAATAAAAATAGTAATAACTACACTAAAAGCTCTAAATAAGAATAAATAATAATAAAACAAAGAAAGCAATAAAAAGAATCAGTAAAGCTAAAAATCAAAGAAAAGTAAAAAAAATCAAGAAGGCTAAAAAATCAAGTTGCATGTAGACACATGGAGTGTGTGCATGTGGTTCCCCATCCAATGTTGTTCTATTTAATAGGTGGTGAGGAAGATGAGAGGCATTATTGCATTCCATCATTCTGAGATTCTATCTTTCCTTCTCTTGGGAGAATGGTATACTAAGACTTAGGAGCACTGGCAGTAGTCATTGATTGAGGGCTCGTGGGTGGCTAGTTGTAGCAGAATCCTGCACAACTTAGCCTACTGTTGGAAGGAGAGTCATCCCCAAAACCCTATTGTGGTAAGCCTACTTCTACCATAGGTAAGCCCAGGTAAGCACTCTTCATAGTTTAAATATAATGTTAATAAGTTAATTAGATATCTATTTTGGGGCTATTACATATGGTATCAGAGCAGCTTAATCCTTAGGGCTTATGGGTATCCGGAAATTTACTTTGTTGGAATTTTAACTTGACTGGTTTTAAAGTTACAGGTTATTAATTCCAGGAGGCGGCATATTATTCCTCGAATTTTGCAGTGATTTGAATGAGTATTCATTGATTCATTGTTTACTTGGTCTCTGTATTAAATCACATCTTTGGTGTCTCTGATTCTATGCATGCTCATTATAATCTATTGCTCATGTTTATGTTTGCTAACGTGCACTGTTTCTTGGCTACAAAATTAACACTTGATTTTTAATCTCCCTGAGTATTCCACAAACTTTTTTCATCTATTTATGCATGTACACTCTGATAATATAGATTCAAATTAGCAGGCATATTAGATTCTCATAATGAGCAAAGAGCTTGTAATTCAAGCTTGTCAAGAATTACCCATGTTGAAGTGCTCTCTTTTTCCTATTACCTATAGCATAGAAGGTCCTTTATATGATTGTCGCAGTAATAGCAATCAGAAAGGGGTTGGAGTTGGTTTTTATGAAAAGTCCAATTCTTGTTGGTGAGAAATTTAATCATATTGCAGATATAAATGTGTACGAGGGCCACGATTTAGGCTAATACGATTTAATAGAATAGTTGGCATGCATTCAAATTTTAAAGGTATCTAGAAGTAAATTTACTGAAGAGTTGGAACTAAATCTGTCATTACAAAGCACCAAAGGACCAGACTCACCTTATTCACGAGAATTCTATCTGGGAAGTCTGAAGAGAATTGAAGAGTTTGGGCACAATACTAGTGATCTTGTTGTTCTGCCTGTATGGTATTTGTTCCTTGCGGCTTTCGAGTTTTTATTTACAATTGCATGAAATTTTGCTCCCACTGATTGATGTTTGTAGGTGAAATGCAATAAGCATTATTTCCATTGTTATAAGTTTACATTGTAGATATATTTTTCTCACATAAATTGAAAGTAAACATCAATTGTACTAACTATATCCTAACACTCGAGTGACTAATCTGATATTAGCTTAAATGTTGAAGATTGCATACTTTGCTTTGTGTTACAGACTTGTAGTTAATAATCTTGTTGACTGCCTCAGTTTTGTTCATGGCAATGCATTCATAGTGCCTCGTGCCACAGTACAAGCTTTTTAGTAGATTTCTCGATTAGTTCTGCTCTGTTGATGATTAAATGAATTACATGTACTTTTGAATTCATTTCCACGATGAGTGCGTGAATTGAAGCGTGTTTGCCGATCAATTTATTTATGTTCTCACAAATACTCATGACTTTCCGCGACCAATAAGCAGAGAGGGATGGACGAGTATACAAAGCAGCCACGGGACCAAAGGCCAGACGCCTTGGGAACTCTGCAATTCCTCCCAGAAGAAATCATCTGTATGATATTAGAAGCACTTTCACCCTGTGACATAGCCATCTTGGCCTGTGTAAGCAAGTATTTCCTTTTTAAGCAAATTTGGAATCTATGAATTTTTTTTAACCATACGAAAACTGAAATTCAGTACATGAGATCACTAACTGAGGGCATTATCTGGACTAAATTTTAGATAGTCAGTTTAGTTAGCGATATCCCAGCTGATTGGCTTCTGCGGAATCTGTTTGGAAATTGAACTCAGCATCGCCTTCATATCAATGTGTTATAATATCTAACTTGCAGAACGTAAAACAGTTTCTGACTTCTTCCAAGAATTGGCGAGAAAAGATGATTATGATTATATTTATGGCCAAACTTGTAAAATCAATGTCTGCTTTGCATTCCCAAATAAGGCATGGCAAGGCTCCACAATACGTGTTTACATTGAGCTGTATTGAGCTATTTTTGTTAAGCAAAGCTTAATTGACATTTGTAAAGGTGTTAACACTGTGCTTTACTGCTGTCTGTCGTACTTCAGGTTTCATTTTTTTTTAACTAAGCATTCTCCTTTAACAAATTGATGTAAAAATTGCAAGTTGTTCAAAGAAACATCGGGACAGAGTCTGAATCTGGAAGTTGTTCTTGTTTTATGAAATCTGTGTCAATTAGTTTAAATGCAGAGATCACACAACAATTTAATTGAACTAAAGAAAGACATTTAGGGCAACCTATTTGAAATGCGGGTTAATGAAGAATACACAAATTTAGCCGATTAATTACAATATATTGAAATTTGTCTCTTAAATGAGGTCCTAACATCTGAAGATAAAAGAGTTTTCGAAATATTTTAACTTAACAGAATAAACGACGCTTTTATAAGGAACGGGGCAAAATCATTGTAGAGGTTAGGCTTACTGTGTCCCTGTCTTGCAAATTAGGGGTATGATACTGCGAGACTTTTTTTTTTGGGTGAATGCGAATTTAGATTTACAATTATTATTTACTATGTGAGTTCAGAAGCACTTGGATGTTAATCTTAGAGATTCAGATCTAAATAGTTCTAGTAACTCTAGTTTATTTTGGAAATGCCTCGTTTTCAACCCTTGGGAACAGGGTTTTTGTAAAAGAAGTTGTTTTTATTTCGAAAAGGTTTGTATGTTTCTCCAGAAAGCTTTTTGCTCTTCTTCATGTGCCATCTGCATTATATTTCTCTTTTCTTCTATTTCCTGTTTCTTCTGTTACGTTCACTGGAGTATACTTCAGCTGAAGGTAGTAGTGAATTCAGTGGTAGATTGCTTGCATTACAATCATAAATTAAAGGTAAACAAATATTGGGTAAGACAACTATTGCAAAGAAATTGCTGTTAAAATATGAGTAAACGGACAGAATTGTGGGTTTTATGTATTATGGCCAAAATCAGATTGCCAAAAATGAGAAATTAGAAATAGGTTAAAAGACATTCAAGAACATCTCAGAATAATATGGACATTGTGAATTGATAGCATATATCTCAAATCACACCACCATTTACAATGACTCATTAATGTATCCATACTAAAATTTCACACAACACTTACGATATCTCACTATATCTTTGTTTGACCTATAAAGTATTTACGTGACTTGCAATTTTTTTTCACTCTGTTTTATAGAATATGCACAATTTTCTATCTTTTTGAATGGATTGTCTGTTTTATAGAATACTCTCTGCATTGTGCAGCCTTCTATCTTTTTGATTGGATTGTTTCTATTTTATAAATCTGCACAGTGCATTGTGTATCTTTCTATCTTTTTATTGGATTTTAAACGGAGCAAAAAGACAAAAAGATGCACGTTTTTACTTTTTATTTGTATGCTGAATTTAAGCATTAAAAAAAATATAATTTTAACAATTTAAAATTGTGATCTTACTAAAATTTTTATGGTTGGATTTGATGAAAAAGTAATTCTACTTTTGACATGACTTTGTTTTTTTCTAAACATGCCGGTGCAATTTATTTTTTTGATTGGATTTTTATGACGTTAGGAAAGCAAAAAGAACTATCCAGCTCAACTTAAAAAAAAGCGTGGTTGAATGAATTGCACACCCTTCTGGGCTCCTCCGGTGCTTTGATTAGCATATGTTTCTGACTTGGTTTGCGTTTGGTTGGTAATGGACTTGATTTCGTTGTTTGATGAACTAACTTCAATTTCAAACTTAAAATATCGGGTTAAATGATATTTATAGTCTAACAGGCTTTAGGTGCTTAATAAATACGTGTTAAAAGATGAACCTATGCTATTGGTGATAATATACCATTTCTTGTTTCATTCCCATTATAGCTGAATAAAAAACATATCCCTAGGAGTTGAATTTTGGTTAAATGCTAATGACATAGGCGCTTGGTTTTATTCTTTTCGAAATATCGTGTTGTATCTATGTTACATTGGTGGAGCAATAGTAGCAATATTCGCATAGTAGCAATTTTCTTGTACATTTATCTCTTAAATTATATGGTTAGCGGGCTTCTACCTAAGGTTTCCTCTTTGGATTTAGTAGCTTTCATATGGATTAGAATCTTGATGCGCCAACAGTCCCAAAGGCATTCTTCATTTTTTTCTTTTTTCCTTTTTTCAGAATCTTTTTGATGTAAGGACTGCTTCACACACACTCCATGTTTACAGAAATGGGAAACAACAACGTAACTAAAAATGGGGAACACAGTGTTTTTGGATGATTAGTTCTTCTTGCACACTGTGAATTATCAATGTAATAGATAATTTAGTGAATTCAAATCCATACAAGACTGAAAAATAATCTACCATATCTAATTTCCTCTATTTTGGTGTTATAAATGATATTACATTCATTTTTTTTTGCTCAGTTATTTTTTATAAAATATGGTTGTTTTTTTTATTATTATCAAATGTCGATCCTGTGTAGAGAGATCCCCAAGAAATAACATTTCAGTATCATTTATGTTCCGTTTATGTTCCTTAGATAAAGTAGGACACAACACCATTTGTTGTAACATATCACAGACCTATATTTTCAAGAAAATTACATGAAATAGTTCCAGTTAGGTTCTACTTTCTCTAATGCTCGGGCTACTTTTCTTACCCATGTTACCTCTCTGATGCTAGGGCTACTTTTCTTACCTATGTTTCCAAGAAAATTACAATGAATAGTTCTCACAAGTTTCTATTCTTTCTGATGACAAAGTTACTTTTCTTTCTGGTGTTAAAGCAAATCATTAGCTAAATTTTGAATGGTTAGTAGTTTCAAGTTTCAACTAACTCCAGAGACCAGTAAGCTACTTTTTGTCAACATTAGCTAAATTTAGTTTCATTGTTTTATTTAAAGTAGGTCTTAACCTTCTTTAGTATTTGGGAAAACTCGGTTAAATTTTGGCAAAACTATTGGAACTAACATAACTCACTAACAGATGAAATGACAGGTTTTGAGTGACTACTATTTGAATTTAAGTTTAACTAATATATAAGTTTGAAATGGCCATTAATGCAACCAGATGGATTTTTTTCAACAGAATCATGTATAATGTTGAACCTTCTTAAAAGAAATGATGGGCAGATTCTTGATTAATGCATTAAGTGGTGTGATTCATCTCATTATGATCGGCAGTACATAGTTTTTATGTTCATTTTTTTTTTTGTTTATTTGATTAAAGAATTTGAGTTTATTTGAGTTTTGCATGAATCTATTTAACTTATAAAACTGGAAAAAAATTGGGAGTTAAAAAAACTGGAAAAAAATGAGTTAAAATGTTTTTATAGTACTTGACGTTTTATGTTATGATAATTAATGATCATTGTTTATATTCTTGCTTTTAATTATGTAATCAATTTGTTAAGATGATATATATTCTAAAGTTTAAATTTGTTAGAATATAAGGTTTAATCATTGGATTAAATTTATATTTTAAATTACAGATGAATTGGTATTACTAACTTTGGGTTAGATACAGATTATTGGTTTTAATGTGTAATGAAGAGATAGTCTAGATCCTAATGGATGGTGAATGATATTTATTATTCATTTTCATATGAGTAAATAGAATTGTTGAAGGAACAATTATCTACCTTGGATGAGAAAAATGTACTATTGATTGTGTAAATGGTAATGTTGACTTATAGTGTGTGCAGATTTTTCGACATTGTTGTCGAAAGGGACAATGGAATTTGCAGGAACACACATATCCATGACCGCAAGCTTACGATCTTATGTATTATGTCTATGCAGGCAATTTTATGTCTTATCCGAGAAATTATTATGCCTAAAATGTATTTTAATGTGAGGGATGGTGTTGCCTTCGCAGGTGCACTTGCAGGCAGACCATATAATTAATAAAATGATTATTTTTTTTGTGTGTTGGGGAGGAATAACCTTCCCCATCATCCGATCCGATTTTGGGTCGGGTGGCAGTGTCTTTTCTTTATGGTGTGGAATATTTTTATGCTTGATTCATAAATTTTATGACATATATATCATATTAATATTACTTCACCATAAATCATATTAATTTACTAAACTAAACATCAATACAACTTTTATACTGTCATAGATTAACACATGACATGAAAATAGTAACTGAATGTGATTAAAAAGGAAAATGTCACTTTAGTTTTACTTTGCTTGATCATACGACTTTGTTCAAAGCATATAATAAATCATCCGATAGTACTAGTTTTTCTTCATAAAAGATTTACGATGGGTTATCATTATAATGATTGCACTATCTTATAATCTTGTAACTAGTGCATGTCATCACATACTTATATATACAAAAACCTCCACTATGTAATTATGTTCTCCAGTCATGAGGACTATTCATGACCAGTTTCTTCATGGGCCTTAACTGGTTAAAAGGCATCCACTTTGTAGATAATATACTTTCCATAGGATTGATGGTAACCTTGTAATAGGAAAAAGATTCTTTAGTCACGAGACTCGAAGCACTTCTTCGACTTTTGGTGGATATTGAACCACATCTCCATGATTCATAGAATCTAGATCATTAGTACTCCTTATCTTGCATTCAATGATCATTTCAAAGGTGAATTAGTGGATGGATTGGATCATCTAGTGACTCACATCACATTGCAGTTTTTCTTTAATTAGCTATCCAATTTGGTATCTAAGGACAAACATATTCTTAGCAATAAGCTACAACAATCGGATTCTTGACAGCAGAATAATGTTAGCATACTTAAAGTCTAGTGCATTCATTAGTTCCTCATTGCTTTCTCATGCAAATTCTTTGGTTCTCTGTTCACATTAATATCTCATTATATGGTATGACATAATTAAGATATACTTTTATGATTCAGTAATTCATTGGAAAAATATGTAATCCTATAATCTTGATATGGTATAATGGCATGCTGGTATAACTACTCACCGTTGGTTCATGTTACAAACACAGTTTAAGTAGCACTTACCTTTAGTGATCATTTTTAACCTGCATCTATGGTTCAGTTTGATCTAAAAACACAGAAATAACATTCTGTGAATGTTGATCATATTATTCACTAATTATTTGTTTGATTACTACCCTTTAGCAATAGTAGTTGCTTGGCATTTCTCTGGTCCATTATTGCAAGAACACAACTCTCTCAATATGATCTCCTAGTAAATTTAATTTTGCATTGCAATTGCCATTCAAATTACATGTATCTACTCATTTACTACTCATATCATTTGTATATTGAACATCATCAAGCTACATCATGGTATATTTAGTCTCAGTGGCAAACCATACAGATTTGGATTAAAGTTCAGATGTTCAGTATAATGTTACATGACGTTCGTCATGGTTAAAGTTGTCAAAAGAGAAATGGGAAGAAGAAAATTGCAATTTTTTGGTAACTAATGATAGTTCACGTGATTATGGCCAGCTTGGATCAAATATTTAAGGTCATAAAGAAGAAATATCACAACAAAGATAATAAATTAGTAAGAAGAAACAACCTATTTTGGCGCATAAAAGAAGAGTATTGTGGTATTTTGGAAAATAATGGAAGAATTTGGTAACTTGGTATTCTAAAGGTATCACTGTAAGTTCTATCGAAGGACAATGCACCTAAAAAAGAAATATTGGCAATCAACCAATGAAGTTGAATAATTATGGTAATAATTTTACGGAACTTGGACAGTATGATAAAATGATGGGAAAGGAGAAGTGTGTACATGACAACATCTATAACAATTTTTCCCTCTAATGGGAGAGCCACATTGTAAAATTTTCCATAGGTGACTCACTATATGAATGAATTATGGACAACAAGACGTATGGTCAGGTAATTTTATTATGTGGATAAGCGGATTACATATATCTTATTGATGTTATTTTTCAGGTATTACCCAAGTCGGGAAGAGTAATGTATGAACTTACATGATGACAAAGTAATAATAACTTGGAAGATATAGGAAGGAATGTTTCCCAACTTGAATAATGATACTATTTAATAATAAAGAGTCTTTTGCCCAACTGGAGGAAGGGGTCAATTTATGATTAAGAAATCAACTGGTATCGAACGTGACGAACTCGATGAGATAAGAAAATAATTCTTTAAAGTACTAATTGTTAAATAAGTCAACATTGATCAACAAATCCCTGTGCAAATCAATTAAGCATGATATAGAGTTAAATCATGATGGAAATAGTATTTGCAATAGCGATATTGGAATCAGTGAACTGTAAATGGATGTAAAATCAAGGGATTTTAATTTTGAGATAAGATGATTTAAATAATGATGGTATCACTAGTAATGAATTTCACCAAAATTTCCTTTGGGAAGGAAGAATATATGACGAGATATTAAGACTCAAGATGATAATTATGAAATTTAACGATGTACTTAGATGATTATACCATTGGTGCAAATGATCAACTACCTAGTAGAAATAAGTCGAAATGATTATTGAAAAGTGATTGACACCTTGATGAAAACATATTGACGATGATATCATGATATCATATGTTTGATGTACATATGGTTCTTATAGTGATAAGGTATCTATACGATAATAGCGATATGCATAGGTATTATGACGTTATGTCAAGGCATATTGACATTTTCATTTACTACCTGATGATAAGTATTCATGTTCAATACTCATGATGGATATGATATGCATAACGTGGCATAGGAATTATGATGTTATAATATGTGGATTATTGACATGTGGTTCATTTATGTTAACTCATGATATGTCTTGATATAATAATGTGCTGGTATAACTGACGCATGCGATAGTTCCGTACAAATCTATGACATGCGTGAGCATGCAGTTCCTTGCAAGAGTTGGCATGTGGATTATTTCCTATGATACTATGATGGTATGGTTAATGCATTAGATGCATGTTGGGATGTGATGATTCACACGACTCCACAAATGGGCCGAGAGGGCCGGTTTATTTGATGATCTCGTGCGAGCCCATACGCACGAGGGAGAATAAGTAACACCATATGGGCTGGGGACAAAACTCAATCAACACTACATATGCGAGTGGTTCCTTATCCCTCCTTTTAATAATAAA
>APFE030629241.1:64071-76964 GCA_000404065.3 Pinus taeda
TTGATCTATCTTTTCTATCTTGTCTTGAGCTGGTTCATAACATAAGGGCTTGTGACATCATGATAGGAAACATGAAGGATGTCTAATAGTCAACCATGAACGATATAAATCTTGAGAACCTCATTGGAATACAAAATGAAGAAGTCATCCAGGAAAAGGCTCATCATATATAAAAAGGTAATATCTTGTGGATATGGATATGTAAGATCCTCAAGACTCATTGATGTATACTCTCCTCCATTATCACATCTCAGTATCTTGATCCTTCTTTCTGTAAGGTTCTCCACTTTAGCTTTGAAGTCTTCAAATTTTGTAACCTGATGGATCCATCTTCTTCCTTTTGCCCTTTGGTATATAAATATATATAGGACACCAAAACATTCAAATATGATCTACATTAGGTTTCTTCCTAGTGAATACTTGCTCGAGAGTCTTGGTTGTCGAGGGATCTGTGGGGAATTCAATTTTGAATATATATTATTGTCTTTGTGGCTTCCCCCCACAGAATTTTGGTAGATATTGATCATTTAACATCACCTTTACACTTTCTTCAATGGATCATTTATTTCATTCTACAACTCCACTTTGTTGAGGATTATATGGGACTATCAACACTAACTCAATCCCAAACTCCTTATAAAATGCTATAATCTCCTTGGATGTATACTCTCCTCCATTATCAAATCTCAGTATCTTGATCCTTCTTTCTGTAAGGTTCTCCACTTTAGCTTTGAAGTGTTGAAATTTTGTGATTACTTTGTCCTTGGTTTCCATTAAGTAAACCTATGTTTTTCTTGAATGATCATCTATAAATGTGGCATAATATAGATGACCTTCAAGTGATTTAGGAGTCATAGGGTCACATCCATTAGAGTGAATGAGATCCAATATTTCTTTTGACCTTGAAGCACTGCTTCCAAATGGTCTCTTAGTATTCTTACCTAATACACATCCCTTACATACTCCTTCATGATGTTCTTTGAGTGCATGTATTCCCTATAATATGGAACTTAGATTTGGAAGGATTTTGAAATGTAGATGACCAAATATTCAATTCCATAGTTCACATGGGCTAATTTTAATGTGAATCAAATCTTGTACTAGAGGATATATCAACCTGTAAAGTCTTCCTTCTCGAATGCCAATTACTCTAGAATTCTATATTCTTGAGTTTTTACTCCATGCTACAAATTTTGGATCAATGAAATCTACTTTATCACCCTTATCTTCTAGGCTTGAAATGGAAAGTGAGTTCTTATACAAACCTGGAACAAATAGGATGTTGTTGAGGTGATCGTTGCTCCCATTTTACAGCTCTATAGAGGTTGATCCAATACCTCTCACGGGATAGATTTTGTTATATCCAAGTTCGAGTAAATTAGAATATTTTACCTTTGACAAAGACTTCAATTGTTTGTGATGACTTGTCATGTGCTTAGTTGCATCACTATCAATTTCCCAAATTCTCTCATCGTGGAATGTGTTAGTGAGTGTCGAGAAGAGACCTTTATCCTTTTCCTTGATTACTTCCTTCTTTGTAGAGAATAAGAGGCTCCATGCTTCCTTGATGCATTTCATAAGATATCTTTCTGCCTTTCAACACTTCTTAATGAACTTCTTCAATGTAGTGGATATCTTCATTATGCCCTTATCCAACCTTAGCTCTGATACCATGTTGATAATTAAATATGGAAATGATTAAGATTAATTCTCTTTACTTGATAACTTCTTGTGATTCCTTTTCACTTATTGTATTTTTTCCTTATTTTTATATGTGTGAAGCATCAAACAATTAACAAAACACAAGAAAAACAATGACACAATATATAGGTTGCAATTTATGGCGAAAACCTCTACTCTTGAGATGAAAACCCTTAAATTTCTTCTCTTCCTTATAGATTCTTCAACTGGTGAATTCCATGAACTTAATTCTGAGACGAGTACCCTCCAATACCAAGACTAACTTCATTGGATGATGCTCCAAATTCGATCTAGTCAAACATAGTCAAATTTCTTCGAGTAGCACCTTTTGGACTTCCTTCTACAAGTTTTTTGGCCTCATACCATAGATCTAAAATTTCAACCTCCCCTCAACTATTGTTGCCACACCTTGGAATTTTGATCTTATTTTATAGCCCACCCCTGACCTTAGCTTGCCTTTCCCTGACTTTTGGAGCTTGAGAGTGAACCTTGGTGACCTTCACTTGACCTGTTTTCCTCCTTTTCTCTAGGAATGATCTTGTAGATGGATTCCCTAGGTATGATGCAGAAAAACTAGTCCTCTTTAGCACTTGTGAGAGGAAGATAACCCAAACACAAATCTCCTTCATATTCCTTCTTCTTCATTCCTTCTTCCTTCCTCTTCCTTTGCTAGAATGAGTTGTGAGTGAGTGTGCTTCAAGGAGGACAAGTCCTCTTCTATTTATAGGGTTTTGAATGGTGGCCATGGCTCTTTCTTTAGGCCAACTTGACAACTTCTAGGCCAACTTGGTCTTCGAGGGTATTTTGACAATTTTAAAGAAAAAACAATTTTCTTTGCAAGTTACAATGTGCCTATTTGGGACTTCAATTTATGAGATTGACAATTTTGAATTCTTTACTTAGGAAAATCCCTAGAAGCAATCATTGGGTGCTTCACACATAAAATAAAAGACCTTTAGTATGATACACATGCTCGAGAATAATAATAATTTTCGCTCGTTTCATAATTTACAATAATAATAAAATACATTTTATACTTATGAAGACCAAACCTAGTTACACATTTTCCAACAACAAATTGGTACCAACTATCTCACATTTTTAGATTACTTCACACATTCCCCTCTTAATCAAAGATTCAACATCTCCAAAAATATTAAGCTGGCATATGAGTATACTTTCCACCCTCGTACCTATTCAAATGGTCCATTTCACAACTTCATCCTACATTCTCCCTATGCATGAAAGATATTATTCCATTCGCTACTACATTATAAAATTATGCTTGAATAGCAAGGCTTATGACAAACATGGGGAACCAAACCTTCCTAATGCTAGGATTTACAACTTGGACCAAACAAATCTAAGGTATCAAGTGCAACGGATCATGCACCCCTTGCAATAGAACACCATTTAAATTCAAGTACAAGAAGTATTTGAATGTTGTAGAACAACATTAGCCACATCACATGCCCAAAACATGATCCAAGAGAAAAAATAATAATTGGTTATCAAGATTATTATCTTATGTCAATATCATTTGCTAAAGCTAATCCAGTCTACTTCCATACTAACTCCATAGAATAATACAACTTTATATATAACTCCTATGGTATAGTTCTTACTCAAAACATTTCCAATGAATTTTATTTCTCCAATTCCAAAATAGAACAATATATAACAAAAATCCATTTTTTTCCAAACCCTACAATACCATGTTCAGAAAAATTCATAGAAAAGGGTCAAGGATAAAGCTAATACTGGAATGAAACCTTGTACTAATCCAAGCAATGGTAATTTAAAGATTTTATGTTCTTCCTTTAAAGCCTTGTGTCTATGACTAACATTGATATCCCCTTTCTTAAACAACCCTTCCTTTGATTTTCCGCTAGAATCTTTGATAGGTGACTACATTTACAACATAGAAAATAGTGGCAAGTATACAAACCCTCACTCCACGATGCATATGATATTGTATTCTCCACTTCATATAAAATCCTCTAGTGTTTCATGGATTAGTTTCCCTTTCTCTATGGATTTGAAGCCTCACACTACCAAGCATATTGTTTATTTTCAGCTAGGGCTTGTAGAAATAATGAACATAGGCCTAAATGATAACTTATAGCAACACAACTTATAGTAATGATCTAAGAGTCAACTGTTCAATCTTTTTGACTTCTAACTAATACATATCATAATCTCACAAATTTATTTCAAGCTGATATTTCTATAATACATTTGCAAACATCTCCAAATATTTACACTTCCAATCTCTACATTGGATTTTAGCCAAATGGGAAACTCTAACAATCTCATAAATGACTAAATTTTGGCTCTGAGAGTACAAATGACTCCACACTTGTTTCTCTTACCCTTTCCCTTGTTTCTCATTTTACATTTATAGAAACATAGTTGTCTATTACCCTAGAATGACACTAAGTGCTGAATTTCTGAAATGAAATGATCTCATTCTCAACAATGGTGGAACCTTTTAGAGGAGAAAATATCCTTCAATATTTGAATTAAGAATTTCATCTTTGTAAAAAAAATTGCTTATGTTTGTTAGTCAACCACATTCATATTAGATCTTTGTAATTTTCTGAGGGGCCGATTATTCCATGTTAGTATGCTTTGAGCACTTATTTTGTGAGATAATTGATGATGCACAGTTATCTTTGAGAATAGATTTGTAACAATCCATATTGAAGATTGACATATAAATAAGTATCGATAATTGTCATATTTCTTACAATTGTTTTTCTATATATGATGACCATTTAACTCAAATTTTGTTTCTTCCCTTATTTTAGCTAAGAAATATTACAAATGGATTAAGGGCATTTAAGGATTTGTTTTGGTGAGTTTTACAGACCAAATTTTGGATTTTGGCTCTCTACCATGGGCGAGGCCTCCAACGATGGGCTTAGAATTTTGGATCCCAATAACCAAATTTATATTGGATAAAATACATAAAAATGTATATCCTTGAAGAAAATGTTCAATTTTATAGCTATGGTTAGTATTCATAATCATTATATCATTTATGTACTCATATAAATATATTTCTATGTAAAGCATGTTCTTCATACTGTAATTTTTTTTTTATTATTTATGAATTTGTCAAAAGAAAAATTAGGTGTGTTCTTCATGACCTTCTCAAAAGGAAAATTTGAATTTTAGAATTTGGTTTATGGATCCACAAGAAGACCAAGTTAGCCCTCCTCCCTATCAATTTGACTCATGCGTAAAGAGGAACCTATTCCACCCCTAAAGAAACTATATATATAAGGTCACTTGATCTCCCTCATGGTGTAATTCACATCTCACCATATCAAGCATGTTCTTCTCCCTTAAAATGAAGAATTAAAGAAGATGAAGGCCGAACATAGAAGAATAGTTTTTCCACTCCCATGTGTGACCAAACTTGGGATGAATTTTCTATGATGCATTTCTATGGAGAAGTCAAAAATTTTAAGTGGAAGAAGGAGACTTAAACTAAGCCTTTGAACAAGCTTTCCAACTATTGTTTTGGATGTTTTACCTCGCCTCTTGGTGGACTATTGGTCTAGTCATCTTGATGATTAGTTTTTCTATGACTTTTATGCGTCTCGTTTTGACTTCATTCTATAAGGAAAGGTTTTTGGGTTTCCCCCCATGCTGGTTTTCCAATGGTAAACTCTTGTTTGGTTGTCTCTTTATGATCCTTTTCCTATTCTTTTTACATATCCTTTTGTTTGTGATTATGACCTACTCAGTGTTCTTATATCATGTTTGCCATACTCACTATATATATATATTTTTTTGTTTGCTGTTTGCCCTATTCACTTTCTATGTATAGATATTTTTTAGTTTTTTTTTGGATCTACTACTTTCACTGAAGGAATTTATTAACAATACATTCTATTAGAAACTGTTTTAAATCTGTGGATTATCTAGAATGCATAATAATTTCATAGTTAAATTGCAATTTTCTTGTTTTTTTATTCCATTTTGCTATATTTTGGTGATTTTATTTTATTATCCAGAACATAATTTTTATTTTCTAATTCTTATTTAATCTTCAGAGGAGTGGTACACCTGGAATTTCAGCTTTTCTAGAGGCAAATGACATTTTCTCTTGGGTTGGCACCATAAATGGAGGAAAAGACACTGTTTATGAGGGTCTGACATATAAGGTTTTTATGAGTTTTCCAAAGGATTATATCCCTTCAAGCCTCTTGTAGTGAACTTTGAGACACCTTGCTTCCATCCTAATGCTGACAAGCTTGGAAACATATGCTTGGGCATTCTTAAGGCATGTTTTATTTGTTTATTGTCTTTTCCCTTACCTTCTAGTTTTTAGAAAGTTCTCTGGAACATTCAAGCCTAAATATTCTATGCTATGTAATATGTCACCTTTTATACATTGATTTGTAATGAGAATTGATTACAGGGAAAATGGTCCTCAGCATATGATGTTCCTACTATCCTCCTATCTATTCAAAGCCTTTTGGGAGTTAAACATGAGCTTAATCTAGATCAACTTTGTAATTTTATATTCCTATGGTTTTGTTTTCCACACTCAATCAACTCTTTTATATTCTGCAGAACCAAATAATGAATCTCCTCTTAATACCTTTGCAGCCTCCATATGGAGCAATCAAGAAGGTAATGCTTGTGAATCTTATTAAAATAAATTGCAATACCTAATTGTGCTTGTGACTCTTATTAAAATAAATTGCAATTCCTAATTGTATGGTAGCATGATTGAATTAATTGGCTTTTAATAACAGTCTAGAAGTCTTAGTGTTAAGGCATTCACTAATTATCGTTGAAAATGTGTAGACTTCAAAAAAGCAGTGATGAAGCAGTACAAGGATGACGGTGGAGCAACTAGTCAATAGTTTCAATTCATGCAGTTTTCAAGATTCAAAGATTATTTTCCTTCAGTGAAGTCAAATCAAAATGTCTTGGAGGGTGGTTTAAAATTTTTGTAGTGTATTGTAACAGAAGTAGTGGAGTATAAAAAATGTATTGTTTATTAAAATTGAATTTAGATAGAAATAATACTATTGTCCGCTCTTACCAATGCTGAATGTTTTTGTTGTTAAATGTATACGTATATCTAAGTTTGTCCTATGGAAAATTTGCCTTAGTTATAAACTAACCATCATATGAATTATGGTGGTTTCTTATATAAATATATAGGATTAGTAAGGGATTATATGATGAATCTTGGTGCATGCATTTTTTCAACAAATGTTTATAGACTATTGGTAAACTTGAATTCATACTTGTAAGTCATAAACATATTGTCTCATGAATTCTACATGAGTGCTAGTAGATGTTTATAATAAATGTATATCATTTCCATTTAGCAATTTATTGACTATTGGAAATTTGCTTTCTAGATGCTTATAATAAAAGTACATCATTTCTATTATCTTAATTTATTGATCATTTCTATTATCTTAATTTATTGAGTCTTTGACTACATTGGAAATTTGCCTGTCTAGAAGTTAGTACCTGGAAAATTATTTACACATGAAAGTGATTACATAAACCTTATTTGTTGGAGATGAAAAGTAATGTTTTTCTATGTTATAAAATATTGTTTAGATAAAAAAATTTAGAGTTACTATCAATATTTTATAAATTTATTTTTCATTTAATTGATTATTATAAAAAATAACAATTTAGTAATTTAAATAATGCAAATTATTTAATTTTCTCCATATTTATGTTATTTTATAGTTTTTTTGGAATAAAATTCCATCTTAGATAGCATGACAATAATAAAATAATGTAAATAGAATATAGTGGAATTACTTATTTTAAGAAGTTAAAATTGATGAAGGTTCTTATTTCAACCTAAGGTGGATAAGGATGTGTTGCCTAGATTGATTCTCAAGCAATATACTTAGTATATGCTTAGTCTTAATGTGTATCAAAGACTATAGTGTATTAGAGAGTTTATTAGGTTGCATTGAATTTTAATAAATTTAAAGAAAAAAAATTGTAAGTTTATTAGGTTGCATTGGCTTTGAATAAATTTAAAAATTTAGATTTGTCAACCCCTCACCAATTTCCTAGGGATTTGATATTATTCAAACTGTAATAAGTGTTCCTCCATGATAATTTAGTCATTATTATTTATAATGACAGTCTTTGTTGAAGTGTATATATGATAGCAGCTCTGTTGAAGTGTATATATGATAGCAGCTCTAAGTGAAACATCAACAATATTTATGTTCACACTGCATATGACTTCATTAGAGACTCCTCAATGTCTTAATCATCATCACTCTTGAATCAAAGAAACTATAACATTCTAAATCAATAATCATAGACAAATCCTCATAGCAATATAAAATGCTTAGCAACATAGCACACCATCAATTACTTATTCAAAATTTGAATACCATAATCATACTTATTTAAACAAAGTCTATCATAATTATGGTACATATTTATATTTTACTTATCCATCCCCGCCCTATATCTTGTTCAGGATATCTTAAATTTATGACATATGTTAACCCATGAATTCACATGATCTTATCATGAGTACCTTTACTTCTCAGGGTAAGCATACAATAAACCATACACACATGTACAATGAGGTGAAGATACAACTTCAAGGATTAATATAAACCAAGCAAGTCAAAGTAACTATACAATCTCTCAGGTGCAATTCATTTATCCCCCACATATGCAACTCTCATTTTATTGCTCAACTAAGTTGCATACAAATCAAAACAACAATGTCCATGTCCTTGCGGAAATCGTGACATTTTGTTTTATGGGAGCATATCAAAAGGAAATCATATACTCTACTCACAAGTCTATGTAGTTTATTATTCCTCATGGTGTTTGCATGAAACAAAATAACTTATGTACTAGTACCCATGCTTAGGTGTAGTTTGTTTTTACCTCATACGTCCTCATACCATTTAGACTTGAAATATCTTCTTAAAAAAATAAATAAGGCATGTTGAATCAAAACAATATCATATGCAAACTATGACATAATTACATATATAATAAGCACAAAAGTTCAAACAATACTGTAGACTATGATATATATATATATATATAGATAGCGAGAGAGAGAGAGAGAGAGACTCTTTTAAGAATTTTATTTAATTATTTTGAAGAGAAACATAGTTTGTTATTTGACCTATATGGTATCTAACTAGAGTCAAATAGACCACAGATTCTACCTCACACATGGTAGTTTTCTCTTTAATTTTATCATAATTTAGTTGTGAAAATTTGTGATATCTTCACATATGAAAACATGCAACTCATTGTATCCCCATAATGAGTCCTACATGCAAGTCACACTTGCCAATGTACAATCTAAAATAATCATATCCTTCTCATGTATGAATTACTTGTTATGAGGAGTTAATATTGCAGTAGTATGTTCATCATGCCTTACCATGATTACCAATGGTTTAATTATCCTGTTATGTTATGCATAACTCAAAACATCACTTTTCAATCATGATATAAGAGCCTTTAACCAAAGATTAAATTTTGAATTCTTGAAAATAAATAAACATTTTAAGCTCCTCATCTATGAGGGAACACGATAAAAGTAACTTATTAACATTAATAGACATGTTCGTTCTTCACTTTAGCAATGCTCTATGCATGCAAACATACCAGAGCAATCTCCTAGTAACCATACACCAAATATGCTCTCCCTGCGCATCATCTATAATCGCATTCATCTATAATCGCATTCTATTTATTGAAGAGTATATATGATAGCAATGCTAAGTGAAACATCAACAGTATTTATGTTCACACTGCATATGACTTCATTAGAGACTCCTCAATGTCTAATCATCATCACTCTTGAATCAAAGAAACTATAACATTCTAAATCAATAATCATAGACAAATCCTCATAGCAATATAAAATGCTTACCAACATAGTACACCATCAATTCTTTATTCAAAATTTGAATACCATAATCATACTTATATAATCATCATGGCATATATTTATCTTTTACTTATCCATCCCGGCCCTATATCTAGTTCAGGATATCTTAAATTTATGAGAGATGTTAATACATGAATTCACATGATCTTATCATGCCTACCTTTACTTCTCATGGTAAGCATATAATAAACGATACATACATGTGCAATGAGGCGAAGATACAACTTCCAGGATTAATATAAACAAATCAAGTCAAAGTAACTATACAATCTCTTTGGTGCAATTAGTTTATCCCCACATCTGTAACGCTTATTTCACTGGTTAACTAAGTTGTACACAAATCAAAACAACAATGTCCATGTCCTTGTGGAAATCGTGACATTTTGTTTTATGGGAGCATATCGAAAGGAAATCATATACTCTACTCACAAATCTATGTAGTTTATTATTCCTCATATTGTTTGCAAGAAACAAAATAACTTATGTAACAGTAACCATGCTTAGGTATAGTTTGTTTTTACCTCATAGGTCCTCATTTAGACTTGAACTATCTTCTTAAAAAAAATTAGGCACGCTGAATCAAAACAGTATCATATGCAAACTGTAACACACATATATATATAGACATCGACAATTAACACCTATTCATCCTACTCGCTCTTGCTCGGATTCCTCTACTAAGTCAAGACCCAAACTCCCATCATACAACAGAACCTCTTATGGAAAAGTGCTTATTACCATTAGCTTGCAGCTAAGGTTCCGAACTATGAACGCAATGAGCAAGGTAATATAAATTTGAAGGGTGTGAGTGCATTTACTAATCGTGTTGATAGTAATGGCGACATGCGATGACGATCCCCTTACGGCCACGAAACAAAACACGTTCCTACATGCATTTACCGAAGGTTGCCATGGACCTTGTCTATGTTCTCCTTTTGTTTTATTTGCTTTTTTTACTTAGATATTAGTATTTTTTTTTTTCATTTTGATTTAGACTTTAGCCAAAACGACATTTTTCTCATTAAACACATAATTAGTATCTCTTCATTTTGTCTCTATATTTTTAACAAGCTAACATCGACTAATTGGAGTGAATTTCTTAAAAAACAATTTTTTTTTTTTTCTAACTATCATTAAATATTTTTTTGGTTTTTTTAACAATTTGTTTTCTTAGTTGATTTTGTTGAAACCAAATTCAACTTTAAATTTATAAAATAATGATTCAAAAATTTTAAATCATTAAAATTCATATTAATCATCTTTTGTCAAAAAGTAAAGTGATACCCTTGAACCACTACAAATAACACACCCTTCCTATAATTCCAAACAAATAAAATATCCTCTAATTCTAATATCAACAATTGTTTTTGAGATATATTTGTGTGAATAAATTATTTTATGTTACATACAAAAAAATATATCAATAATTGTTTTTGAGATAGATTTGTGTGAATGAATGCTTTTGCATCACATAAAAGAAAATATATCCTAATTTATTCAGAGCTTAAATACAATATTGATATTAGTTTTTTTCTTGACACTCTTTATATAATAGGAAATTGCTCTTTGTTTCAATAATCAGAATCTTAGCACCTCTATCGCCTTCACCATTATTATTAGTTTGACATATATGAAAATCTTTGGTTTTTGTATGGAAATTAACATTTAAAAAAAAAATCCTTGTATTGGTGCCATTATTTTCCTTATGCCATGTTTTGTTGCTACAATAGAATAAAGAAAATATATCATGAAACTTAAACAAGTTTGTTTGAAATTGCTCCAATTACTCAATCCACCTATTTTATAATGAAGAATAGATTGTTATAGATTTCCATTGATTATTCTTAGACACAATGACATATTCCTATGTTACAATTAGCCATGTATATTACCAACTAACATCGATCTAGTTACAATTAAAAGAAAAACATGTTAACATGCTTAATATATATTTTTAGAGTTATCCACCAATACAAAGCTATTAAACTTTTTGTAATTGATTTCAATTATTAATGGGATATGAGAAAACATTTAAAACCTCAAGGGTAAATTCTGGTCCTTTTATTGATCTCAAGCAAGGAGACAAATAGGATTGAGGGAGCTCTTGATTATACTCATGCTTTAAGTAATGAAGCTATATCCATAGATGGTTTTGGTTCATTTAAGTAAACCATATATAGAGAAGTGTTAGTCGATCGTTCTTGTAGCATTAGTTATCCCTTTTTACTTTTCCATCTATTCATGTTAAGTAAGGAATCTGACAGTGTTTGAAATTACAAAAATAATTTAAATAAATAATAATCAACTAACAATTTTTAATGCTTCTTGTAATGATTTAGTAAGTAGTGATCATAGGATTTCAATAAATGTTACAAGTAGCATGGAGAATGGTTGGATGACCTTTATTTGTCTCACATGTGATGATAATATATTCGATTAAACCATAATGATAACTTTGTTAAGAGACATCATTTCCAAAAGAAAACATGAAAGGAAGCCAAATGCAGAACCCACAACATAGAGACCCATACAACAAAAACAAAGGAAGTCCACACCCTAGTTACCATAGTAAACTTGCCTGAAGTAAGCCAAAACATAACCAAAAAATGCAGACCAACGTCGACGAGAGCATGCTAATCAACAGGTGGTTCTTCCACAATTCGGCACCAACCAAATTCAAGCTCATCTGCAATTCGGCACCAACCAAATTCAAGCTCATCTGCACCAGGAGCAATGAACTAATTAGAAGGTACGGGATCTACTTGCAACATCTCCGTATCCTGAGTGCTGCAACCTGGGTCGACCTGAACATGCTGAGGCACCATTCCAATTCCAAGGTGAATCGCATGAGGAGGACTAGTGACTTCCCCCGAGCATCCCGTATGAGAATCTGAACCCTCCATTTGAGTTGTCTCATAGAATACTGTTGACACCTAATCCTGAGTGATTGGGGAACTAAATGTGAAGAGTCATCGAGAAGATGAACTGAACAATCACATTCATGTATATAATAGATAGCTGGATAAATGAATAAATGCATTAGTTTTCTTGAGTTACTCCTGGCCTGACATGGTATCAGAGCACAGGTCCCAGGTTCTTTTATTAACCTTGCTTTGTAACTCCTGTCCACTGCCTGCCTTCTGCTCCTCTGTCCCACACCTGATTGAAACGCCTGCCTACCTGAACGCTACATACCAAACATTTGAATTGAAATGCCTGCCCGTTCCTATGTATTGCTGCGTTATTCAGAGCCATT
>APFE030629246.1:0-22604 GCA_000404065.3 Pinus taeda
GATTTAAAAAGAGAGGCTTCCTGAACGGAAGGGTACCCAAAAAGCATATTATCGTCCACAAATTGTTGGTGAGATATCACTGGAAAATTGTGGATGGATAAGCCTTTGAGTTGCCTGGAGAGGAGGGCTTGCTTAATGTGACGACCCAGGCCTTCAGCCATTAGCACAAAAAGGAAAGGGGAAAGAGGATCACCTTGCCTAATACCTCTGGAAGGGCTGAAAGGATGGGAGGGGATGCCATTAATGAGGATAGAGAAAAAAGTAGAAGATATAAGGCTCATCACCCATTGCACCCACATAGGCGAGAAACCGAAAGTTGCTAAAATTTTTTGTATATAGATCCAATTGAGCTTATCAAAAGCTTTTGAGAGGTCGCGCTTGAGAATCATACGTGCGTGTTTGGAGTGCTTGAGGGAGTGTATAATTTCATGAGAGAGGATGATGCCGTCCAGAATCTGTCTGCCCTCTACATAGCTCGACTGTTCCGACGAAATGAGCATGGGTAGTAACAGCTTTAACCTGTTGGCGATTACCTTGGATATCAATTTGTATATGACATTACAAAGTGCTATTGGTCGAAATTTGTCCGGGGTTCTGGTGATCTCCTCTTTGGGGATAAGCGCCATGAACGGAGAGTTGAGAGAGGGTAGAAGCCAGTGAAGGGTACACGACTCCTCCACCACTAACCAGACTTCTTCTTTTACCAGTTCCCAAAAGGTGTAGAAGAACGTTGTGGTGAAGCCATCCGGGCCAGGGGCTTTGCCTTCCTTGAGTTGATGCATCGCTGCGTCCACCTCATGTTGCATGATAGGATGTAGGAGGAGTTCATTATGCTCTGCTCTAATGATATTGGGCACATTAGTGATGATTTTTTCTATGGCTGGCGTCCTGTCCGCTTGGGGCTCTTGATGAACCTGTTGGAAGTGTCTTAGGAACTCCTGCTCTATCTCAGCATGATTTTCCAATCTCTCCCCCTCTGGATTCTGAATGAACGAGATGGTATTGTGCATTCTTCGCTGAATTGTGGTTCGATGGAAAAATTTGGTGTTCCTCTCTCCTTTTAGCCATCTAATCCTAGACTTTTTCCTCCACAGGATTTCCTCCTGATTCCTTCTTTCCTCCGATTGGTTATGAATGCGTTGTTCCTAAGCAAGGGTTTCCTCGTTGTGTCCTTCTGAGATGATGTGTTGCTGGAGTTCTGCCATTTCCCTGTTTAAATTCTGCTGCGCTTGAAAGATGTTGCCGGATGTCTCTTTGTTCCAGCTCTTGATTTGGGCCTTGAGGAATTTGAGCTTTTGCTCGAACTGAAACATTTTTGAACCAACTGGTGGAGGGAAAGAGGTCCATATTGATCTGATCAAGTCTTTGAATGTGGGGTGTTAGAGCCAAAAAGCCTCAAAGCGAAAGGGTCGCCTTTTTACATCGCCTGGTCTTTGACATTGGAGGGTGATTGGCCAATGATCCGAGCCTGAGTAAGGGAGAATTTATGCCGAAAGATCTCCTCCTAGATGCACTATATTGTCAGAGAGGAGGAATCTATCAAGTTTGGATGCAATTTTCTGCCTTGCACTTCTTTGATTACTCCATGTATGCGTGCCATTGCAAAATTGCATGTCAATTAGAGTATTGTTTTGAATGAAATCTTTGAAGTGGGTGGCTTCCTGCTCCAATCTTGCTCGCTCGCCTCTCTTTTCTTCTATCTTGGTTATCATGTTATAATCGCCCCCTATGATCCACAACGGGTGGACTCTGTTGATATTGAGGTCTGCTATTGTATTAAGAACTGCTATTTTTTTGTTGGCTACCTGTGGCAAATAAACGTTGGTTAGATGACCATGCACATTGGTGCCTAAAATGTGAAAGGTTGTCTGAATCATGTGATGTGTTGCATGGATTTCTGTCAGCTCAATCGCTTGAGTATTCCATGCAATATCCAAACCTCTCGAAGCCCCTGTGGCGTCCACTGCTAACGAGTGACATTCGAGCCATGCTTTGGAAAGAATGTTCCCAAGAGTGATACTGTTACACTTTGTTTCTTGTAGAAAGAAAGTTTGTGGCTGCTCCTGCTTAATCATGTTTTTTATTAATCTGAGTTTCCCGGGGCCGTTGAGCCCTCTTATATTCCATGAGGTCAGCTTCATGATTCACCGATGTGGGTGGGCTTGTAGTACTTAGTTAACTTAGCATACCTGCCTGAATCCACCAGAATTTTCCCTAGCGCAATGGTTCGCTAGAGATCTGTTCTTCTCCCTCGCTTTTTTGAGTCTTTAGGGGGTAAGCCTCCATCCCAATGACTGCCCGGTTGGATGCCAAGCTACTACTGCTGGTAGGCCCTGGAGATGATGACTTCCAGCTTGCTAATCTGGAGCTCTGATATTTTATCATAATCCCTTTTTTTGCAGAATTGCTCCATCGCCAGGATGTCAAGACCATTTAGGTCAATGCTCTCAGGTTCTTCCTCCATTTGTTATACCTGGTTTTCCTCATCTATAATGAAAGTTGGGCTTATGGATTGACTGGGAATATCATCAACCTCCATGTCTTTTACTTTTTCGTCTGAGATCTTGCTCGCCATCTTGGGGGAATCCGAGGAGGTGATAGGGAAGCGGGGCCTAGGGGGGAACAAGAGGGGTAAGGGGTAGCAGGGGAAGCTGAGGGCTTAGGATTGGGGGATTAATGCAGAAGATGGTCGGCTGAGGGGTTAGCAAGGACCTCAAAACTGTTGCTTGTTGAAGGAAGGGAGGAAGCATCCTGCTGGGGTTTTTTCCCTGAGGGGGCTTTCTTGTTCTCTTACGGGAGGCCACTTTAATGAAGCCATCTTGATCTGGCTTCTCTGAGGGTGCATCATTTAGGGAATTGAGATTGAGAGGACAATCTCTAAAGAGATTACCCAGAGCATGGCATCTTTGGCAGTGAAAGGGAACATGTTCATAATCCAGACGTTGAACCCATTCAAAATCATCATGAAGAAGATTTACCGAGTGCGGGAGGGGTTTGTCCAGTCGCATGAAGACACAAATACGGGCATAGGATGTGTATCTGCGCAGATTCATTTCCTCTACTGATTTTACAAATTCCCCCAGCCCATTTCCTATGTCCTTGAGAGAGTCTTCATCCCAGTACTCCGCTGGAAGCAAGTACATCCTGATCCATACTGTAGCCCAACTAAGGTTCTCCTTATCCGGGTTAAACCTTTCCACCCATGCTCTTAGGTACAGGCCCGCTGAGTTGAAGAAATAGGGCCCTTCATCAATGATTCAGTTCCTCTCTTCTATGCAAAGAAAGATCACTGTAAAGAACCCTTTTGGTCCTAGTTGCAAGGTAACATGGCCTTTAGGCTTCCAGTTGGTTGAGATCCAACCTTGCAGTGCCTTTTTCGTTGGCCAAAAACCGATAAATTTTCCAATAAGCGCATGGTCCTTCATGAAATCGGATTTGTGCATTGACCCTGTGGCTGGGCAGTTTGATCTTGAGTCGTTTAGCAGCCACTGGTTTACAGGTCTTTGATGTGATCCTGTGCCTTTCCTCTGAGTGGACGATGGGGAGGGCTTTGAGGCCCCCCCCATGGGAAAAACCCATTACCTCGACAGAGATCCAAAGGCGGGTTTGTTAGTTGTTGGTAGTCGATCGTTCTGCAAGGAGCAGGGAGTGTGCAGGGTGCGCAGACTTTGCTGTCGTAGGGTTTTCAGAACCCTAGTTCCCAGATCCCGCAAACCCGTGCAAAAAAAATCAAAAAATAAAAATAAAAAAAATCAAAAAATAAAAAATGCATTTTATATGTTTTTAATTATTATTATAGTTTTTAATAAAATTATAATTTAATGTTATTTTAATATATAAATCAATTTTTTGTTTTGGTTTTCTTTGAAATTTTGAATTGGGTGAGCTTTATAATTAAATTAATTTTTTTTATTTTTACTTTTTAATTTTAATTAAATTTAAGATTTAAAAAAGCAATAATAAAAATAAAAAACAAACATTTAAATTATGTAATTATTTATGACTGAAGTTAGTTGGAATCTTAGTTAATAAGAAACCAATCATTTTTCAATAATGCTTTTAAGTTTTCTTTGAACAAACTATGCAATATGGAAGGACAATGTCAATGCACTAGTTTTTAAGTTTGATTTTTTGGAGTTTCTAGCTGATTTTTTGGTGTGAAAAAATTGTAGCAAAATCTTGATTTGAGTTATTTAAACTCATTTTTTTACTATATATATGGATTCAGCACCATCAAAAACCCATGGGGTACTTCCATTGGGAATAGTTGAAGTGTCAAACTTGTCATTTCAATAAATTTGTGGTGAATTCTAGACAAATTAGATATGAAAATAAACCGGAAAAGTTTCCAAAGAATCACACTCAAAGACCATTCTTGACAAATTAGATACAAAAATGGATTGGAAAAGTTTCCAAAAAATCGTACTCAAAGACCACTTGAATGTGAATGAGGCGTTTATTTATGTGATTAGAAGATCCTAATAAATTGTTGGTGCCATTTAATTAAATTGTTTTTTACTAAAATTATATTATCATATTAAATTAAAATTTTAGATATAAAGGAAAATAATATTTTTAAATATAACCAACTTAGATTCATCTTAACTCTCGATCTACCAAGCTTAAGGAGGGATCAAATCACTTTTCACTATAAAAGAGATTTGCATCTCAAAAGATTTGATCCCTTCGCACTTTATAGATTTAGAGATAAAATGAATTTAGGCAAGCTTAATTTTCCCCACTAAATAAGAAATAATCTACATGAATACATTGGGTAAATACCATGAGCCATTTTTAATTTTATTTTAATAGGATTATTGTTATTTTGTTATTTTTATTTTACATCATGCTATTTTAATATTTTTATTTAATTTTAAATTTATTATGTAATTTGACCAATTCAAAAGATACCATACTGGGTTGCTGCCTTGTAGAACACTTTTAGGTGTAATAAATTAATGGCCTAATCTAATTAGATAGTTTCTAAAATTTAAAATTGAAATTAGAGAATAATATTTGATGACAATTTAAAATGTTTTGCTTGGGAAAAATAGTAATATTTGATTATTTAAAAGACAATTCATTTAGCCTCACACATAACTACTTGTATTTTGTCGTCTTCGTAAAGGATATTTGTTTCCCTAATTAGATAGCTTTTAAAATTGAAATTAGAGAATAATATTTGATGACAATTTAAAATCTTTTGCTTGGGAAAAATAGTAATATTTGATTATTTAAAAGACAATTCTAAATATAGAAGTGCATTTAGCCTCACACGTAACTACTTGTATTTTGTCCTCTTCGTAAAGGATATTTGTTTCCCTGTGGGATTGTACTTTGTCCTTTTCGTAGAGGATATTTGTTTTCCTCTCAGTAAATATGATCTTTCAATTTTCAATTATATTTGTCTTCCTCTCTCCTCCTCTTACGGGTATTTCGAGTTTCAACTATATTTGTCCTCCTCTTTCCTCCTCTCAGTAAATCAAGTCTTACGAGTTTCAATTAACAAGGGGGTCTCTCCAGTTTCAACTATGTTTCTCCTCCTCTCTTCTTCTCTCAGTAAATCGGGTCTTTCAAGTTTCAACTAACAAGGGGGCCTCTGGAATTTCAACTAACAAGGGGATTAATCACGGCTTTCAAGTTTCAGGGGATTAATGAGATCTTTCGAGTTTCAACTAACAAGGGGTTCTCTCGAGTTTCAACTAACAAGGGGTTCTCTCGAGTTTCAATTATATTTTTCCTCCTCCCTCCTCCTCTTAATCAGGTATTTCGAGTTTCAACTAACAAGGGGTCTCTTGAGTTTAACCTATATTTTTCTTCAGCTCTCCTCCTCTCAATATATCATATTTTTCCTCAGCTCTCCTCCTCTCAATATATCGGGTCTCTAGAGTTTCAACTAAGAAGGGGGTTTTTCCTCCTCTCTTCTTTAGAGGTTCAACTAACAAGGAGGTCTCTCAACTAACAAGGGGATTAATCAGGTCTTTCGAGTTTCAAGGGATTATTCAAATCTTTTGAGTTTCAACTAACACGGGGTCTCTCTAGTTTCAAATATATTTGTCCTCCCCTCTCCTCCACTCAATATATCGGGTCTCTCGAGTTTCAACTATATTTGTCATCCTCTCTCGAGTTTCAACGAACAAGGGGCTCTCTCGAGTTTCAACTATATTTGTCCTCCTCTCACCTCCTCTCAGTAAAATCGGGCCTTTCGAGTAACAAGGGGGTCTCTTGGGTTTCAACTATATTTCTCCTCCTCTCTCCTCCTCTCAGGGTCTCTATATTTTTCCTCCTCTCTCCTCCTCTCAATAAATGGGGTCTTTCCAGTTTCAACTAATAAGGGGGTCTCTTGAGTTTCAACTATGTTTTTCCTCCTCTCTCCTCTTCCCTGTCTCTTGAGTTTCAACTATATTTGTCCTCCCTGCTCTCAGTAAATTGGGTCTCTCGAGTTTCAACTAACTCCCTCCTCTCTCGTTTCAACTAACTCCTTCCTCTCAGTAAATCGGGTCTCTCGAGTTTCAACTAACAAAGGGGTCTCTGGAGTTTCAACTATATTTGTCCTCCTTCCTCTCTCCTCCTCTAATTCAGGTCCCTTTCAACAAACTCCTATCTCTCGAGTTTCAACTAACTTCCTCCTCTCTCTTGTTTCAACTAACTCCCTCCACAGGAAATCGGGCCTCTCTAGTTTCAACTAACAAAGGGGTCTTTGGAGTTTCAACTAACAAGGGGATTCTCGAGTTTCAACTAACTCCCTCCTATCAGTAAATCGGGTTTGGAGTTTCAACTAACAAAGGGATTCTCGAGTTTCAACTAACTCCCTCCTCTCTCGAGTTTCAACTAACTCCCTCCTCTCAGTAAATCAAGTCTCTCCAATTTCAACTAAAACTCCCTCCTCTCAGTAAATCGGGTCTCTCGAGTTTCAACTAAAAAAAACTCCTTCCTCTCTCGAGTTTCAACTAACTCCCTCCTCTCAGTAAATTAAGTCTCTCGAGTTTCAACTAAAACTCCCTCCTCTCAGTAAATCGAGTCTCTGGAGTTTCAACTCTCAGTAAATAAGGTCTCTAGAGTTTCAACTGAAACTCCCTCCTCTCAGTAAATCAGGTCTCTCGAGTTTCAACTAACAAAGCGGTCACAAGGGATGAACGTGGGTCTCACGAGTTTCAACAATTTCACATATCTCCCTCCTCTCAGTAAATTAGGTCTCTCGAGTTTCAACTAACAAAGCGGTCACAAGGGATGAACGTGGGTCTCACGAGTTTCAACAATTTCACATATCTCGAATTACCAATTGAGCTAGAAGTCTACAACCTTTCACATATCGAAAATTACTAATTAAAATACACCGCAACCATATAAAAATACATTTAACTTAAATATTACAATCTAATTATTAGGAAGAATAATTTTTTTTTTAATTTGATAATATGATTTTAAGTGAAATTGTATTTTGTTTTATTTTTTGAAATATATAAATAAATTAGACACCTTGAATAGTTAAACCTTCCGGATTAAACAAATTCCTAAAAATATTAAAAATAATGGATCGATTAAAATTTACTCAACCATCTAAATTTATAATTCTCAAACATTAAAGAATTAAAAAAACCAAAATTTACTCAACCATCTAAAATTATAATTCTCGAATATTAAAGAACTAAAAAAACCCACCGAAAAATGAAAAAGGAAAAGGGAAAAATGGCCTCGTTTGACTACCGAGGAAACCATGGAAAATATGAGGACATTTTGACCCGTTTCCGTTAATGGAAGTGCTTCGCTGTTGTTACACGACTTATTATTTATATCGATCTCTCTCCCTTTCCTTCGATCCTTGTACTTCCTCATCGTATGTTGTGTTCGATCTGGCCTTCGCATCGACCAAGCGGTTGGGGTTAGGAAGACCCTTTTGGTTCTCTGATTTCAAAGACTCAGAGTTTGCGCATCTCTTTATGGATCCTTTTGCTGTTTTTCCATGGGAATTAGGTCGACAGTGTCTCCTAAGAGTGCCTTACCATTCTCACGGAAACGTCAAAGTCATTTGCAAAACCTGGGAGGCCGTTATGGAGCACCCCCAGTTCTATGAAGACAGAAAAAAGCTTGGGACTTCCGAGCAGTTTATATGTTTGCTGGAACTCCAGGAATATTTGGATGACACTCATCCTAATCTACAAATGGTGGTTTCTGTGTTTGACCCCCTGCGAGGCACACGGGAAGCACTTCCTCCCCTTCCCCACTTCCCCGGTAGTCACAATGGGATTCATCATTCCACTCTTTCCTGACTGCGTCTGTGTGAATCAAAAGCTGGTTTTGTTCGGCGGGTGGGATCCGTCGAACCCCGACCAAGTGGAGGGACTCAAAACTGTTTTCATCTTTGATTTCTCATCGAGTAAGTGGACCCGCGGGGCGGACATGCCGGTGAGGCGATTCTCCGGTGCTTTCTCGGTGTCATCGCAAGGACTCATTTACGTTGCCGGCGGACAGGATGGCAATTATAATCTCCTCTCATCAGCGGCTGTTTACGATGTGTTTGAAGACAAATGGAAGCTTCTTCCCGACATGAGCCAAGGACGGGATGAATGCTATGGCGCATTCCTTCACGGCAAATTCTTCGTTATTAGCAGTGACAGTGATGACGAGGGTGATCTAATCGGGTGGACTGCGGAAGTTTATGATCCAGAGAAAGGGGCATGGTCAACGCTGGAGAATATGTCGGAGGGAAAAGCCCACGGCAGTGTCTGCTTGTTTCTTCTTCCGGGCGGTTGTATTCGTTTGAGAAGCACCAGGGAGTGACGGAATACGATTCCGATGAAAACATTTGGAGGGTGTTGGGTTCTCTTCCTAAAACCCTTGACAGGGTTTCGTGTTGTATAGCCTGGCGTGACAAGATTTTTGTTTACGGTTATCGTGAGAGAAATGTTAAAGTTTGCTATATTAATGTTAATGTTTACGGTTATCAGAAGTACAACAGAAAAGCAAGCGGAAACGATTGGAATGTGGACTACGATTGAGAGATCAGAAAACTCTTATCTGCTCAATGGACAGAGTGTTGACCGTGCCGTTACTTTTGAGATTTGAAGCTAAGTAACAGTTATAACCATATTGTAGGTTGAGTACAGCTAAATTAATCGATGCGTACGAAGAAATTTCACATTCTGTTATCGTTGAATGGACATTGGTCATAGATTTTGGATGAGTTTAGACGAGTTTAATGGAATAGAGTTGGTTAATTGTTAACTAGCAATTGTATCACATCTTGTAATGGGAACATTATAAGAAAAAGCTTAGGAAAGAGTAGCATAAAATACTGAAGTCAAAATTTTATGTAATTTTATTTATTTATCAATGTTTTTGTGAGAACGATTTTGAAATTTAAATTTTGAAAAATTGAGTTATATTATGGATTATGATTGTAAGATGGGTTCATTACTAAAATTACCTTGTGTAGAAATAATAGACTTTTTTGTTGAATGTTTCATCATTTCAATATACATGATTTATTTTAAATTTGAATGGATAATTTCAATATTGATTTTGTGGCAAGTTTAATGATTGAATAATGAAATTGCTATTGAGTGCAATAATGAGTTTTAATGAATGAATAATGAAATTGCTAGTGTTTGCAAGGAGCAAATCATAAGCTTACCTCAGCTTTAGAAGTCAATATGAGCTACACAAGTATGTACAATAATAACAACACGATTTGAATCATCCAAAATACAATTCTATGGATAAGGTGCTGTCTATTGTACAAGTGGACTTCAACACATTATTAGATACAACCTAAGATGATTTCCAAGTTAGCTAACCTGAATTCCTCTTCCACATTTGTTTTCTTTCTGTTAACAATGGGAAGACATAAATATCTAAAAGCATATGAGAAACTTCTTCATTGGACATGACCAATCCTACCCATTCTAAGAACAATAATCAACAATAAGACATGCATGATGTTGTTTATTTTTTAGTGATAATTGACTTTCATTCACTTCATATACAAATGAGAATCATAAACATAAAATAGGGTATTTGGCACTATAAGTGACAATTTATCAATGCAATTAAATAGTTTTTTTAAGTTCTCTCTCCCCAATGTTTCCATGTCAACAACTTCTTCATTACTTGTAAAAATCCATGAGTTTGTTGAGTTGGTACCAAAAGTGGCTTAGGTTTTGGCCTCTAGGAGTGAAATCTTTGTGGAGCACACATCAGGAGCTTGGGTAAACAACTAACCTCCTATAGAAAGCATGAAAATCCTGGGTGCTTGTCTTCCACATCAAAAACTCTGGTAAAAGAGGCTTCTAAGATTCACAAGTGTTCAAGCTCCAACACAGATTCAACAGTATTTTGTATCCTAAGTTTGCACATAAATACAGGAATGGCAATGTTTCTCATTTGATTTAGATTACCAATGATAGATAAGTCATACTACCTTTGCCTTCCAACATACCTTATCTTTTTCCCCAAGGAAAAACCATAACTTTCATTATGTTAAATATTGAAAATTATGTTCTATAGATGTTGCAAATAGACCATATGTCAAAACTGGTGGCCTAGCCGCAATTGTAGAGAGTCCACATAATCCATAAAAAGTAGTGTGACACTGATATACAAAATAAAAATATACATATATAGGTCTACAAACTGACACAAAAATTCAAAAGAGCTACTTTGAGATATCCAACGAATATTTTTGTATCATCAAGGCATAGGTATTCCCTGCGGATGCTACTCCATGAAAGGCCTATGATAATATTGGTAAAAATCCTGTCCATGTTGTTCATGTATCAACCAACTAGTAGGAGGTTGTTGCGCAACTTCCTTAGAAAGGAAGTTAGAAAGTTGGTTCCTCCCCCTGTAGATGGGCTAACAAGAAATATAGTCAAAATGTGATTTAATAGCATAGATTTATTCCAATAAATTTATGAGTGTGTGCAAGTGATGTTCAGCTTGAAGATTGAGGCAATTAATAACAAGTTTGGAATCACCAAAAATCTGAAGTTGCTGGAATCCCTTCTCAAAAACAAAAATGAGGTGGAGCCTAATGCTATTGAGTTCAGAAAAAATGTTTGCGCCTCTCCCTAAACCCATACTCATTCTTTGATAATCGCCATCATTGAGATATAAGATGGCCCCACTGCCGCAACCTTGTTATTGAGTTGAACCATCAAAATAAGCCCATTGTATAGATTTATCGATGGTTTCAGTAACGATATTCCAACTTTGTTTCTTGGTGACATCATCCTGGTTCAAATTATACAGAGCCCTAATATGGGATATTGATAATTTCCATTCGGGTACCTTGTCCTCGAAAATGAGTTTATTTGAAGAAATCCATATACTCCAACCTACTAGCTAGGGAAGGTTATGAATCTTTGTATGGTGGACTTGATTCCACAAGGATTCCCAATCATTGCAAACAAAGTCTCCCACCCATCTATATGGAATTTCCATCGATTGATATATCTTATTCCACAAATGATTCACAAGCTCACATTGCAAAAATAAATGATCAATACTTTCTGAACAACATCTACAGAGAACGCACCAAGTGGGACCTTGGAAGGAGCGATGTTGAGAGATATCACTTGTAGGAGATTGTTTGCGAAGAAGACACCACATAAACAACTTGGCTTTGGGAGGGATTTTTAACTTCCATAGCAGACACCACCGCCATATAGGATTTTGGGGTTCATGATCTGCATATATAAAGGGATATCCTACTTTTGTAGAGTAATTACCTTGATGAGATATGGCCTACATTAATTCATCCCCCCTATCCTGAATCCGATTATAAGCTTCCGAGAGTGCATTGGTATAAGTAGGCAGTTCATGATGTCATCTATCCGAGATTCCTAAGCTCAGTGTAGATATCCAAGCTTAAGCAAGAATGGTAGAATTGTCAGAATCTATGAGCTGGTTTAGTGTCCTTATCCCATATGTATCTAGATGGTGAATGAGATTAGGTGGAAGAATATGAGAATTTTCGCTACTAGACCAAGCATCATTCTGATGCGAACCTTGGTGCCCACTCCAACTTTCCAAGCCAATATGGAACGAATTTATTCCAGAGAATTCAAAACAGCTCGCCAAATTGTTGATATAGTAGATATATTCTATTTGGGGTTCCTGATCCAATCATCAATACACTGAGGGTAAATGTGATTTTCTATGACTACTTCCATCCAAATATTTTTTGTGGAGAGTAACTTCCATCCCATTTTCGCTGCAAGGGCCTTGGAAAAGCAAGCCTGATTCTTAATTTCCCAGCCTCTCCATTTCTTTGCTAATGAAATTTATTCCCATTTTATACATGCAAATGGTCTACATTCATTCTCACCTCTCCATAGTGGCTTGTAGCCTAACTATTGAATTTTGGATATAATTCTTTTTGGGATCCAAGTCAATGACATCCAATAGACAAGAATTGCCTCTAAGACTGATTTGATAAGAACAAGGTGTCCCTCTCGAGATAACCATCGATGGTGCCAAATATTTATTCTTTTTCCAACCTTGGCTACTAGCCACGTCCAATCGGAAATTTTGTAGCTGTTGGGCCTGAGGCAGAATCCGAGATAGTTAAGTTCGTCTTCAAAAGTGAGTATAGTGTGTGGAAACCTTTGAGGAGCATAGTCGATTTTGAGTTGAGAACATCCAAAAGTGGTCAATATCAAGTTCTCTTGATTCTTGACCATCCCAGTGGCTTTGAAAAATAATTAAGTGTGGTATTGAACTCATAAGAGTCGTTGATCTTTCCATCCAAGAAGATGAGGATATCATCCAAAAATAAGAGATGTGACAAAATGATGTTGTCTGTTGTTCTAAAACCTTTAAGTCTACCCTCATTATTATATTCGTTGATTAATCTACTCAGACCATCCATTACTAATAGAAAGAGTAATGTGATAATGGGAAGCCCTTCCTGAGTTCATGTTCTACATGAAAGAAATTGGAAGCAGACCCATTGACGAGGATGTTGTATGATACAGTAGATATTGAACACATTATCCAATTGATAAAAGCATGAGGGAAACCCAAATGAGTGAGTAACATCCTCAAATATAACCAACTAGTTTTGTCGAAAGCCTTTGATAAATCAATTTTGAATATCATATAGCTTCATGGATTTGGTGATTTTCTAAAAAGGCAAATTGTTCTTGTGATATATGCCACTAAAGGATAGGCTTGATGTGGTTTGCAATGATTTTTGCCATAATCTTGTAGATACAATTACAAAGGGAGATGGGTCGGAAGTCATGGAAGGATTTGGGGTTGTCAGATTTTAAGATAAAGGAATACAAGTTGTATTAAGAGCATCATACATTCCATGATTAACCCGACATTCCTTAATGACCTTGAGAAGATCATGTCCAATTAGATCAAAGAAAGCTAAGCAGAATTCCACAAGCCAGCCATCCAGGCCAAGACTCTATCTTTCTTAAACCATTTAAGCACAAATATCAATTTTCCCCTAGTCACCAGCCCATCTAATTCCTCAGCTACCTACTCATCTAAAAAATAGGGAAAAATTCCTGAAATATTTATAATTTCTGCTAGTGTGGCCTCCTAAGGTTCTTTAAATAATTGCCTGAAATGCGATATGCCCAAATTTGCAAGACCTATGAAAGATTGAATAACTGAACCTTGTTCATGTTCCAGTGCCCAGATCATGTTGATTGCTTTCCAGACATTAGAAAACTACTGAATGAATTTGGTATTCTCATACCCATACTGTAACCATATGGCTCTGCTCTTAAGCCTCCAATTTTCTCCCCTATCCTTCAAAATCCCGATCCTCTTAGATTCCGGATGAATAATATGAGATTTTTCTTCCATCGTTCAATATCCACCACTAACTGGATCTTCTAACCTCCGAAGTTCATCCTCAATGTTTCTGAGAGCTTCTTCTTCCCTCTTTTTCTTGGCCTTTGCCCAGTCTATTGTCCTTTTATTTAGTAGGTTCATGTTTCTGGAAAGAGGTTCAGACACCAATTAGCCTTCATTCAATGGGTTTGCCTGCCAAGTTTATTTTACAATTTGATGGCATTCTTCATCTCTTAACCAAGTAGAGTTGAATTTAAATGGGTCCTTATGCTTTGGAGATAATGTCGAAATTTCTATGTAGATTGGCGAGTGATCCGAGATGCCTCCCGACCCTAGAGACCCCATACCCAAATACAACAAATCCTTCTTAGCGACCTATCTTTCGGGCCGCTCCAGATTTTGTCTACGTGACTTCGCCGCTCCAACGTTTCATGACTTGCTGTGCAGAAATTGAGAAGCCTTTCTCTACCACATTAAGGGCCAAGTTCTGGCCCATCAATGTTAGACCCCCAGTGCGATTCTCGACAGTGGCCTTGCATTCAATTCAAAAATCATAAAACCTCCTTCAGTGAGAACAAGAATCTCCCACAATCGACGTTTCAGCGCGGTGGAAGGAAGTGGCAGTGCGAATAAAGGAATATGTTTACAATTCAATCATAGTGGAAGGAAGCGGCATTGCAAATAAAGGAATATGTTTACAGTTCAGGGGGAGCGGAAGGAAGCGACAACACAAATAAAATAATGGAGTAGTCTATATTGCGAATTTTTGGAGTCGACGCAACATGTTTGTGGATGATGTTACATACATGGCATGGATGTATCTCGACAACTTTAAATGACCTCGTTAAACTAACAATTTCATTTTCCGACCATTATATAAATCTCCAGATTTGCAATCAATTCTTCCCTAATCTCCACAGGCTAATTTGAATTTTAAATTTTCTGCCTCCGCGCTTTGAGTTGAATCGATTGCAAGTATAAGCTCCAAACGCATAAATTATTATTCATTTGAATTTTGAAAACTCGCCCTGCCTAAACACTAAAATTCGGATTTCAAATTTGGGGATGGCAAAATCAGTTTCATTCCTTCAAAGCATAAGGAGCCGCGTTCCCTTATCAAGATGTGCTCAAGCAGAGATTGAAGAATATAGCTCCCATCCCACAGGAAGAAGTCACATCCTAGCTCTTCTTGTATAGGCCCACTAAGCTGATTTCCGTGGAGCCAAAGCTAGGCCAAGCTAGAGCAGTTTCCTAGCTCTGTAGGAATCTATCAAATCAAATTATTGCGTTGCGTTGTGACTATAATTTGATTAATAAATTTTGATAGACATTGATGCATAGTTTACATAGCCAAAAACAAAAATCATAAAAATTAATTAAATTAGAATTTTATTGCAAATTATTATTATTATTAATTATAAAAACTATATGAAATTAAAACATATATATCATTTATAAACAGAAACAAGAAAATATAATAAAAACAACTGTAAGTAAATTAGAGGTGAACATGTTATAATTTTAAAATGAAAAGAAATTGAACTTTCTCACATTCAATTCTTAAATATAATATAATAATTTTTTTAAAATTAAATTGAAAAAAAAAGTATATCTACTTTTGAAAGAAATTATAACTCTTTGTTGATGAATATTTTGTGGAAATTAAATCCTAACATTTACTAATAATCATTAATCATTAATTTAAAATTCTAGAACCTCTAAGATTAATAAGATTAATAATTATATTCTTATCAAAAATAAATTAAAATGACAACAACACCACGGTGTTAAATTTAATGATCTATTATAAAGTTTGCATCTTAAAATGAATATGATAAGGTTTTATTGAATAGTTTATCTATATAAATCATTTTTTTTTTTTATCTTCATTTTCAATTTGTTATCTATTTTAATTAATTTATGTAATTAGATTATTTTTCTTTCTTTTTTAAACTATAGTTAGGAAGTTTGTGTTGGCACAAATCTTCATCCAAGGCACAAAAAAGTACTACAATTCTATTAAAATTACCCATTGAATTTGTGTATCTAGAAGAAATAAAATTCCATATATTATATAGTTGTAGCAAGAAGATTAAGGGTTGCATATGCGAAGTCCGCGATTTAGGAAGGCTAGATGAGGTTAGGTTGCTAGGAATCCTTGGAATTTGGCTAAGTGTGGGATCAATGGAACCGACGTGAACATTGATAGAACTTGACAATGACCACACACTTGGGCACTTAGTGATACAACATAGATTATCTAGAACATATGAAAGCATATTTTTCTTAATGTAAAAACCTTTGTGATAACTTACGATAAGTGCGAGTTCGACAATTCTTTTTGTGAGGATAATGACGACACTTGTGTAATAGTGCGTGAAAATTTGGAAATGAGTGTTAAACATGTCTATATGATGAGAAAAATTCATTTTCACAAAGGTTTCCCCTTGAAGTAAATTAGAACTCCCCTTCGCATGATATGCGATAATTCCCATGCCCGAAGACGACACTTACTATATAAAGATAAAAGTGTGAACGACTGCTTGAGATCCAAGAAGGGAGCTTGATATCATCAATTAACCAATAAGTGACTAAGGAATGACCGATCACACGATCCACATTAGGCTCCAAAATTTGAATGTAAGCCAAAATTTTGGAGTGTGTTGCAGTTGCTACAACACTTGGAGACACACTAGTAGAATCCAGCTTCTCTATTTTGGTTAACTCCTTCTGTGTAGTGCCTTGGTTCTTTAGGGAGTATTGATTCATCGTGCGGATTACCTTGGCCTTCCTACTTACCCCACAAACAAACATGGTCCCCTCTATACCTTCTTAGTTGAACACAACCTAAGATTCGACATAATCTCAATGTTTCGAGTTAGGAAGGGTAGTGTAGCTCGTGAGCTTAACATTTTCAAAGTATAATTTTCATCTCTAGTGTTGCTCCGCTGCCAGCAGCTGTGAACAGTACACTGAAGAAATCATGCAAGAACACAAACATTGCTCCACTATCAACGAGCGTACAAAATAACCTAGTGGAGTTGTTTGCTTCACCTCTCTACGCAAGAAGCCTTTCTCTTCTTTCACCTTTATTAATTTATTTAGAGAGAATTGTGCATTGGCACTTATTTATTTTGGGGTGAAAGATGGATCCCAACCTATTGAGAGGAGAACTGGTTATTCCTTCATAGAAGCATATATAGACCTCTGATTTAAGTTTCCTCGTTTATATTTTCCCCTTCACCGTTTCTACTAGTTGGATAAGCTTGAGAAAACCAAAGCCGAAAAAACCAAGTATAGAAATGAGGTTTCCAAACTAGAATTGGGTTCATGGTTGGACCCAAACTCTCCTTACATATTGATCATATTTTCGGTCGGAACTTCATTTGTGTTAGGGATCATTTGTGTTAGGGTCCCACCCTAACCCCCTTATTTATGTAGTGGGATCGAGTCATAGTAAAGAGTCAATAAAGCCCATATTAATAATTGTAAGTGGTTAACCCGCAATTAATGACGGGACCACAATTAGTTGCAAATGGGTCATGGATATTAGATAGATGGTATTAATAAAACCCATGGTATTGATCCATGGTATTGCATGTATGAGTCATATATAAAGGATAGAGACTCCCTGCGAGGAGCTTCATGTCTTATTTTGTCATCGAGCTCTGCTCTATTGGAGGTTGCCCCCTCGAAGAGGCAAGTGAACATTGCTTTCTGAATAATAAAATACTTGCTCTTTTTACTCGCTATTCTATGTTCTGGGTATATATGTTTTGGTATTTTGGTATCATCTTGCAGGTTAAAGAGCATAACAAGTGGTATCAGAGCACTTTCCAGGGCAGGTAGGATCTCCATTTCTTAGCAATTTTTTTTTTTTTGGCTAGATACGTGTTTCGATGTCTTTAAACCACAGGATCTGTCGTTGAGCGCAAAAACCTGCGGATTTGGGGAGGCATGCACGTAGGAAATACAAGAGGTGGTCACACTTGTTGAACTCCCTTGTAACCCCTGTGGGTACCCCTTCAAGTAGTAGCACATTAGATAGAACTGCGTATGGACTATCTTCCAAGTACCCTCTGGGTATATCAGAAGCCCCCTAGCTCCTTTGAAACCTCGCCATAGATAAACCATCGGCCGTCTTGCTGCTACAGTACACCAAGAATAACACTCGGAGAGATTACTCACCCATATGATAGGGTAGTCGGGTTGTACGGCTAAGGGTACGGTTGATCCTCCTTAGTTAGAGCCCTGAAACATTGGGCCGAGTACTACTGTCAGACCCTTATGTATCTTGCGATTTGTAGCACCTGACACTCCTCGAGACTATAGTTCCCTTTTCTATCTTGGGATCATGCATAATATCTGCCAGATTAGATCTTGCAAGGGGGTTTGCAGCAGTAGCAGACGTCAGTCTCGCAGTTCCGAGTTAGCAAACTAGCCAGTCTGATCTACTAGATCTAGCAGATCTGCAGCACTCCGTTCCGCTGATCAGAGCTATCCAATCCGCCATTCAGATCTCTCAAATCCACCAAATCAGAGTAGTTGTGTGGGGTTCCTATACGGGGGTGTGATTTTCGCAGGACTTTTCGCCGCATTGACATTTTGAGGATTCAGCTATTGTAGTATTCCTAAGGAAGGAGTAAAACTCCGTTTAGAGTTTTAAAAAAAAAAAATTCTGTGACCCCCGGGGCGCTTATTGGTGATCTATCCCATCAGAATCAGGACGACGAGCTGAGCACGATGGTACCATTCAATTCTTAGTGAAAAAAATTCGGGCGATCTCAAATTTCAAGAACATCAGGTCGGTGCATGGTAGCAACTAGAGCTCAAGCTATGGCCAATGAGAGGATGGACAAAATTGAATAATCCTTGCAATCCCTCCAACTTTAGCTTGACAGAATAACTAACATAATCTCTAAAGGCAAGGAGGAAGCCCGCGAGGAGGCGTATATTGGCAATGGACAAAGTGAGGGTGAGTCTAGCCACTCTCCTCACCTCTGGGGCACCCACCAACAATCCCATCCGCGACCTCCAAGTTGGATATGCATAAATTTGATGGTTCTCACCTGGCAGCATGGATAACACAAATGGAGCAGTATTTCCATCTGAATAACATCTTAGATAATGAGACTCAGCTTATGCTGGGGAGCATGCACTTGGACAATGAAAGGTGGCAATGTTGGGAATGGCATCAATGTTGCAATGGAAGTTTTGTGACTTGGACCGCCTTCAAAAAAGCTCTTACAGATCACTTTGACCAGGAATCTTCCTTTTTGGGTCGTCTTACTAAGCTCCGACAGACTGGCATAGTGGATGAATATGTTACAGCCTTTGAAGCCTTGGCCTTCCGCACTAGGGGTCTCTCTGATATGTTCTATATGGAATGTTTTATTAGCAGTCTTAAAGAGGCCATAAAAGCCCGCGTCCTACTGCACCACTGTCCCACATGGATGGAGGCTTGCAAGGTAGCTCGTAACATGGAACGTGCATTAGTAGCCCAATACATTTGCCTAAATTTCACCTCCAAGGGTCGCCCCCACAGGCTCACAACACGACTCAAACACTTAAGTTTCAAAAGGTGTCACCTACAGAAATGGCCTAAAGAAGAAATCAGGGATTATGTTACTACTGTGATGAAAAATACTCCCCAGGTCACAAATGCAAGGAGCCCAAATTTTTTCAAATTGATGCCATTGATTACAGCTCCTCGGAGGAAGATCCACCACTTGAGGAACCTAAGGCGGTAGAAGAGGACAACCGAAAGGACAATATCCCTGACGAACCAGTTATTTCACTGCATGCTTTGACGGGGATTTCTTCACCTCAAACTCTCAAAATCAGAGGTTTTATTAAACATCGCCCATTAGTAGTCTTGATTGATAGTGGAAGTACACATAATTTCATCCGTCAAAAAGTCGCGGAAGCAGTGCATTGTTTTGTACGAGTAGTTTCTAACTTCCAAGTCCAAATTGCGGATGGGGGCACAATGAAATGTGAAGGCCGCTGTGAAAATGTCAAACTTCAAATGGGGGATTATCAGTTGAAGACCCACATGTTTGCAATACACATGGGAGGGTGCGACATTGTCCTCGGTGCTGAATGGCTTCACACTCTTGGGCCAATCACAATGGATTTCCAGGAGTTATATATGAGTTTTAAGAAGAACAACTCCACACATACCCTCCGTGGACTCCAGGCGGGAGCTCCCTTTATCATCAACTCGCATAGGATGGAAAAATTGCTAAAAAAAGGGCCATCATGGAGTTATAGCTCAATTTAATGCCATACAGGAAATCGAAACCAAGTCTCTGCCGATTCATCCTGAGATGCAACAGATTTTAAATAACCATCTGTCGGTCTTTGACAAGCCTCATGAGCTTCCACCCTCGAGAGGGGAACATGATCATAGCATCACCTTGGTTCCTGGGGCCCAACCCCCAAATGTGCGCCCCTACAGATATCCGTTCACCCAAAAGAATGAAATAGAAAAAATAATCAAGGAACTTTTGGAAGCAGGGGTCATACGTCCCAACATTAGTCCTTATTTATCGCCAGTGGTCATGGTACTCAAGAAAGATGGGGAATGGTGGATGTGTCCAGACTTCATGGCCCTCAATAAGTTGACAGTCAAAGATAAATTTCCCATCCCGGTGGTTGATGATTTGCTCGATGAACTCAATGGGGCTCAAATCTTCACTAAGCTGGATCTTCACTTAGGTTACCACCAAATTCGCATGAAGGAAGTCGACATTCCAAAAACCGCTTTCTGAACTCATGAAGGCCATTATGAGTTCTTGGTCATGCCATTCGGTCTTTGTAATGCCCCATCTTCTTTTCAGAGCCTTATGAACCATCTTCTCAAACCATATCTCAGGAAATTCGTTCTTGTCTTCTTTGATGACATCCTCATCTATAGTTGCACTTGGGCCGCACATCTTCAACATGTAGATCTACTCTTGCAACTGCTCCACAAGCATCAATTATTTGTTAAGATGTCCAAGTGTTCGTTTGGCATGGAAGAAGTTGAGTATTTGGGTCACATTGTGGGGCATTCAGGTGTCAAGGTGGACCCGAAAAAGATCCAGGCAATGCAGGATTAGCCTCAACCTAAGACTTTGAAGAGCCTGAGAGGATTTTTGGGTCTCACAGGCTATTATCGCAAATTCGTCCACAATTATGGTCGCATAGCAAAGCCCCTCATGCAACTCCTGAAGAAAAATTCATTCTTCTGGAATGAGGATGCACAACAGGCATTTACAACTCTCAAAAATTCCATGTGTTCCACTCCAGTCTTAGCACTACAGGATTTCACCAAATATTTTGTCATTGAATGTGATGCTTCGGGTACAGGTATTGGGGCAGTCTTAATGCAGGAAGATCGACCTTTGGCCTTCACAAGCCAACAACTAAGTGGGAAGAATCTGGGTCAATCTACCTATGAGAAGGAAATGATGGCCATCTTACATGCAGTAGAGACCTAGTAACCTTACTTACTAGGGCGATGTTTCCAAATCCGCACAGACCATCACAGTCTTAAATATTTTTTGGAGCAACGCCTATCCTCCCCACAACAAAATAAATGGCTCACCAAAATGCTGGGATATTATTATGAGATCGTTTACAAAAAAGGGCAAGAAAATAGTGTAGCAGATGCATTATCTCGCCAATTTGAGGAAGAAAGTACCCTGCTAGCAATTTCCCTTCCCATTCCAGAATGGATTGAAGAGGCTCGTAGGGAATGGTTTTCACATACCGGGCTCTCCCAACTCATTTGTCAATTGCAAGCGGATCCAAATCCCACCAAGGGCTACTCGTGGTAGAATGAGATTCTTCGCTACAGGGACAGAGTCGTAATATCACCAACATCCAGCCTCAAAAGTCGCATTTTGGCAGAATTACACTCATCCCCCCTTGCAGGATATTCAGGCTTTCAAAAGACGTATGCTCACACCAGAAGATCATTTTTTTGGACAGGCATGAAAAAGGACATCCTTAGTTTTGTAGCAAAATGCGATGTCTGTCAACGCCACAAAGGGGAGACCGTCAAAGCACCAGGCACATTACAACCATTGCCCATCCCGACATCAATATGGACGGAGGTTTCTATGGATTTCATTACAGGTCTTCCAAAGTCCAGAAACAAGTCAGTCATCATGGTGGTGGTGGACAGACTTTCGAAATATGCTCATTTCTGCGCCCTACCCCATCCATTTACACCGACTTTGGTCGCTCAATCTTTCATGGATCAGATCTTCAAATTGCATGGCATGCCCACTTCTATTGTGTCCGATCGTGACCCGATCTTCACAAGTAATTATTGGCAGGAACTCTTCAGGCTACAAGGCACCCAACTAAAACTCAACACTTCCTATCATCCACAAACAGATGGTCAAATTGAAGCCGTCAACAAATGTCTGGAAACCTACGTTAGGTGTTTCACTTCAAAAAAGCAACATCTTTGGGTACAGTGGTTACCTCTGGCTGAATGGTGGTATAACACCAACTATCATGCCACCACCAAAATGACTCCCTATGAAGCAGTATATGGTCAACTCCCTCCCTCCCCTACTTCTTATCTCAAGGGATGCTCAAAGGTACAAGCAGCGGATCAACTCCTACAAAACCATTCAACCATGCTTGCCCTTCTTAGAGAGAATCTTCATCAAGCTCAAAACTGCATGAAGCAACAGGTAGACCAGCAGTGCTCAGAGCGCCAATTTCAAGAAGGGGATCAAGTATTTTTGAGGCTGCAACCATATAAGCAAACATCACTCAAAGACAAGGGTTGT
>APFE030629247.1:0-16448 GCA_000404065.3 Pinus taeda
CTTGTGTTACAATGAGGCTCAAAGGCCTATTTATTATTGAGAAACAATGGAAAACCCTTCACATTCCAAAACCGACCCTTAGAAGATGAAACGCCAAATTGTGGGCCCCGTTTTTGGGTAAATTGGTACATCAATTTCCCGAGGTCGTAACTTTGGCATACGATCTCCGTTTGACGCGTATGATAGCTCGTTAGAAAGATCTATCCGAGAAATACCATTGTTGGAATGGACCCATGTTGCCCCTGGATTCCCCAAAAAACATCGTTTAGGGCCTCAAAACAGCTCCGGAAGTTCAGGACCCGAAAAAATGTTAAAAATAGTAAGTTGTGCTATAATTAAGGAAACTGAAAATGTTGAAAGAGACAATGATGGGGGTCCAAATGGACTTGGCAAGTGGCCACCAATATCCACCTGGATCAGGCTAGGCCCTAACCCCATGGTCATTACCCATGACATAACACGTAGCAAGCAGAACCATGAAGCGAGTTAGATGGGGGCTAGCCCCTAAGGGATGAGCCTCGGGTCACAAAACCCCTCATGTAACCGTAGGTGGGAGTGTAGCAGAGGGGCCAAGTCTTAACACCCAGAGCAAGGGCCATCCCCAAGCCACATGGCCTCACGCGACCAAAAACCATACCTAAATAAATGGCGTGAACATTTGGCACCAAGCCCCAGGTTTTGTGGGATCCAGTGTGACTTGTGGCAGTGAGTTGGGGGCCCAGTCAGCAGGGGTGGGCACTTTGGCCCCAACCCCTGAGCATGTGGGCCCCATATGACCAAATTTTTCAGAAACTGGGCATTAGTGGAAAAGTTAACTGTCTGAAAATTTCTCCCATGGGTAGGATTGTAAGCCAGGTTTGTGCGCTGGTTTCAAGTTTGTGGCACTCAAGCCAGGTTTGGGTCGAATTGTAGGAGGACTAGCTAGGGATTTGGGAAAAAACTTGTAAAAGGCATAACTTTCTCAGTTTCTAGCCAAATGAGGTGTAGAAAGAACCCAGATGGGGGTTTTTTACAGTTCTGAATCCATCAAAGACTTTTGATTTGCATTCTGAGTATTGTAAAGCAATGAAAACACAAATTTAAGCACTTAATGAAAGAGGCCCTGCATTGGAAGTTGGGACAAGAGATGTAGCCTAGGAGAGGGGTGAACTCCTTTATCATGTTTGTTGTTATGTGTTTTTGATATGGTATTTTTTCTCTGTTTTGGTTGTTAACTAAGTCTAAAAAAAATTATTTGTTTATGTGTTTAGTAACTTGATCCATTAACCCAAATACATAAAATTTCACTTGCAATTTTTATATCACCTTCAAGTTTCATAAGTAGATCAATTGATAAGATGGAACCTAATGCTAGTCCTTAGATTGATCATTGAAGATCAAATAGATTGATGTTGTTGATCCTTGTTTGGAGAAAATCGGTTAAGGAGAGGCTTCCGACTTGGTCATTAGGAAATATTAAGATTTCTTGTAACTTAAAATGAGCATCTTGAGAATCTTCAAATTCTCAGGATTGATCTTTATCAAAAATATATTTACTATTCTTATCTTCTGCAGTCATAGTATAAAGACTAGGAATTCATCCTCGAGAGAGGTTGTTTAGGTGTAATATTTTTGACATAAGTTGTGAACTTGAGAAGAAATTGATTGTAACTAGTCCTCTAAAATTCAATGAAAGCTTTTATTATCCAAAGTTAATTTGTTGTTCTTATTCCTTTCACAAGGAAGTTTGATTATGGTGATTTGGGTCTGATCCTTGAAACCACGTTGTCTTCATCTATATCATTAAATCTACATTATGTTATTTCTCTTGAGTTATTCATTTTCTTAATTGTTTTCAATTTACAATTGTCTGATAGTTAAGTAATTTTCAAATCACATGTTCTATTTTAAATAGAAATTACAGTTGGTTGTTGCTGAGTGGATTTACTTTAGCTAATTCATTTAGGATTGTTGTTACTTTATTGTTGTTTCTTGTAGATTATCATAGGATCATTATTTTCCATTTCTTAAATTCATTTTGATAATATTTCTGTAGTGATGTTCTCTCATTTTATATTTGTTGTTCCATAGGTAAGAACTCATTGTTTGGTAGTTTTCCTTTTCTATTTATTGCAAAAAGTATTTATGATTTGATGCTTTGAATGGTTTGGTTTAGTTAGAAGTAGAGTTCTTAATTGTGTTATGGGTTGATTCCTTCGTCATTGCAGTTTCACTTTTCATTAGGATAATAGTGATTAGTCATACTAGCATTTCTCTTGCATGAACTATGTGGATAACCTTGAAATAGAAAGATGAGACCTCAGGCTAATAATATAATATGCATTAGTTAGTTGGTCTTTTAGGAATAATTAACTAGCTCAACATTTTGGCATCATTGCAAGGAAGGTTGTAAAAGAGAGTGTTGGTTGTATCTCAGGGGATTGGGTATTAAGGATGAAAGGTAAGAACCTGCGAACTCACCTTAGTGAAAAACAAGGCTTGTGGTGGTGCCTGCCCTTGGCTGATATGTTTAGGTTGTTTTGTGTGTATGACTAGAAAGAAACCTAGGACTAGGAATCATGTAGAGATAGATCATAAATATACCCCAAAAAATACGAAAAGCCAAGGTCAAGTTGGCCTTGGAAGAACAACCTTCATAAATGAAATCATTTAGAAGTAAGGGTCTGAAGTGTCGGTAGGTCCCTGAATAGTATCCAGGAAGGGATCTATGGTTATTGCCCCTCATGTAGAAGAGTCACTTGTTGCAACTAACACTACTATTCATGATAAAATTTACGATATAAGTAGAGCTTCCAAGACACACCTAATAGGAATCTCATTCCTTTTATTAAGTGTGAGGGGCACTCTGCGACCTAAGGAAAGGAATAAGCTATAAAATTAAACCATATCCTCAGCCTTATGAGCAGGAATCTCCCGTGACACCCACTGTGACAAGAGAAACTGAAATTCCTGACTTGAGAAGTGCTGTAAGGCCCAATCAAGGCCTAGAACCGTGTCAGTATACCAATATTTTTTAGTTATTACCTCTTGACTATGTGATTCCTGAAGGTTATTGGAATATATTTAATCAAATGGAAAACCAGGTGACATGGACACAAACCTTTACCATAGAATATCCCATCATTGATCGACAAGCTAATGCACCAATGAAGGTTGTCCCACCTCAAAACATCCCAAATTTTCATGGGATGGCCTATGAATATCCCAATGAATTTTTGTTTAAATTTGATGTTTTATGTCAAGGATATGTTTACACTAATGACCCCCCAAAATTAAAATTATTTCCCTCTACTTTAAAGGGAGCAACATTACAATGGGTTATGGGATTGGGGGTGATACCATCAATTCATGGGATCAAATGAAACAAGACTTCCTTACTAAATACCAGGATTATTTCTGATCCAAGGATATAAGGGAGGAAATATTCAAGATGAAATTAAAAGAAGATGGAACCTTAAAAGAATATATTGAAATATTTCAATACAATTTGCAAATATTACCATATACCAATTTACCTAGGGATGTGTTGAAAACCGCCTCAATTAGAGGTATGAGAGATGAATGGATAAAAAAACACAATTTAATTAGGCAGGGTGATATTTCTAAAGAAGAACATGATGATATTAAAAAAATATGTATCATATGTTCACATGGGAGTATAGACTAATCGTGGAACTCACAATCCTCTTAGTAGATTTAATAGAGTTGCAGCAGGAGGATTTACAGAGGCAGAGATTTCTAATCTTTTAGAAGATTTTAAAACCGATATTTGAAGTACATGTTGTAGCGGCTACAACACACTCCAAAATATTGGCTTGCATCCAAATTTCGGAGCCTTCCTTCGTTTTCCTTTGATGGTTGCAAACACTCAATCTCACCCCATGAGATCTTGTGATGTCTTTTAACCTTTTTTCTTGTTTGACCAGTGGTCGTCTTTTGGCATATTGATTGCTTTGTCATGCTTTTGATCTTGTTCTATTGAGTTTAAAGGTTTGTTGGTGTGTTTGGGTTGTCTTCGATATGTGAACACCCATCGTACTCACACACAAATTTGTAAGAAATGTCACGTAAATGTCGTCAAGGTCATCCAAAGGTCTATCTGAAGTGTCCCGCTTGTCACTCTCGGCTCTAGGACAGTCTTAGCAAGGGCATGGTTTTTCTTGTTGTACTAGTTGTCCGTGTTTTCACATCGTCAAAGTATGCTAAATGCGTGATCACAATGTCAAGTTGGCACATGTTCACTTGCTTTCAACACTTAGCCATTTCCCTAAAAATCTATCCAACCTATCATCCCTCTTCCAAGGGACCTTGACTGAGCTTCACTGTGCAATATCAACCCTTAGTGACTCTACTCTACTACCCAGAACTGCGCAGTGCTTGAGGTTGTCCTCTAGGTCAGTTGCACTGTGCAATCCCAGAGGTGAGCAACTTGTCTACCTCCTGGCACTGCGCAGAAAATGACTTTCATATCCACACTGAACTACGCATTTCTCAAGCACAGTCTTGAAGCCTCCTTTTTCCTACTAGAAGCCTACATTGCACTAAGTCCTAGGTCTGCACTATTCTCCAATATTGCACGGAACTACTCATCTAGTCATGTGTTTACTTTCTTTGTATTGCATTCAAAAACTGCAGAGACATTCCCAACTAGCCCTCTACTGTGTGTCTTGCACTGTTCTCCAAAATTGAGTAGAACTACCCAACTGGTCCATTGTTTCCTTGCTTTGCACTGTCTTAAGAAACTACATATACATGTTTATCAAGTCTCCTATAGCCCTTTCCTGAACTGTTCTCCAAAACTACGTAGTAATGTCTAGCAGGTCTCCTGCAGCCTTGTCCTGCACTCTTCTCCAAAACTGTGCAGTCATGTCTAGCAGGTCTCCTGGAGCCTTGTCCCACACTATTCTTCAAAACTGTGTAGTCATTCTTAGTAGGTCCCCTACATCTCTATCTTTCCTTCCCTCCAGGAAATGCACATAAAAGCCTCTAAGGGTCCCACCTTGCAGCTACCACTAGTGTCCTTCACTATGCAATTCTGCCTCCCAGTGGCCACTGTGCAGTTTTTCCTGACAGTGTAGGTTGTACTCCTGGACTTCCTGATTTGAGCCTGCGCTGCACTTTGTATTGTCTGAGTGAGTTGTCCTCCCTCACTACCACTTAGAACATGAGAACAATACATCATGCTAGACTAGGATGTTTTGGATTTGATGTCGTCCTATCATGAGTGAATTGCAAGAACAGGTACATTGATAGATCATGGCAAGACGATGAACAGGATGAAGTAGCATGCATGCTAGAAGGCTTGCTTGCAGGTGGATAGATTTACCAAGCACATAAAGAAACAAGCGAAAGGAACGGATGCACAAAACCATCAAGAAAGACCAAGACCCTTGAAGACCCCACAACACTATGCCATGCGGAGGAGAAGACAAAGCACACCAAGAGTACATCCATCACTCAGCAGCGCAATAGCTTGACATGGACACCAGAGTTAGCTAGTACATGTCAGCAGTGTCATTTTGGGTTGTGTCATGAGTTGTCTTGGCCACATCACCACTATGGGACATATCCATTGTAACTGAATGTAATGTAAAGTGAAGTCCAATGGATGCACACAAGAAGTTGAAGATTCATGTTAGTCGAAAATTATTTGGAAGTTAAATGGTCATGAGGGAAGTCCAAGAGTCACAAGGGTCAAGCATCACCCTTAGCTATACATACCCCTCCCATTGTATGATCAAGGAATTTTCACCTTGGCTCCTCCCATGCAACCTTGAAAGTTTAGTTTGTTCTTTGAGGAGCGAGAAGTGGATCCAATGTGCCAGTACTGGGACTAAAGATGTATGGTGTATATATGTGTCTTGGGAATTTTGCTTAATATTGAAGCTTGTTAAGGCGATCACATTTTCACGCATGTTTTGTAGATGTTTGTAAGACTACTCTTTAAGTATTTGTAATCCATGTTTTCTTAACCTATTCTAAGATAGTTGAGCTACTTTAGTTATTTTAGTACTTACATTGTTGAATATGTGTTTTATTGTTTATCACTGTTGTCTCATCCTTGTGGGCTACTCCACAGGACATTAGACAAACCATTCTTATTTATTGGTTATAAAGACCGACATCTCTGTGTGGACTACACTGCAGGATGGTGTACGTGTTCTCCCTTGTACTTTGGACTACTCCACTAGATGATGGAAAGACCCTTGTTGGTTTGTGTGTGTCTCCCTAGGTGGTACTGTTACCTCTCATTTAGAGGCTCACTTTACTCTCTCCCTTTACAGTAAGAGAACCTTGACACAAGTTACAGTACATGCTCACCAAGCATACTCACCTAGCTTTCTAAAGATACAAGCATAACAATCCCATGTGCTAAACAACAAGAGCTAAGGTAAATCTCTAAGATAATGGCAACCAGGCCATTGTATTGGATGTGACTCCTACACCAAATGTTGTGAGGTCTAGTTGGGACTTCATACCAAGGAGATCCTATGAATGTTGGTGGGTCCAACACCATCAACATTTATGGCACTAGAACAAGGACCACCAACCATTTGTGGCTGAATTTCCTACCAACTCCACTCATCTATCATCTGGTCAAGGCAATGAGATGCACTCCCTCTCCCCTACGCGCAACTTTGAAGTTGGTTATTGCTCACCTCCCAGACCCAAAAACGAAATATCATATCCATACGTCTGTGTTATTCATCCCATCATCCGTCAATTTTCTAAAGTTGTTGGATTGATTCCAGGAGTGGACACACTTCCCTATTCACGGAAGAAGCAAAATACTACTCCCACAGGAGTTTTTGTCTCATCTGCGGAAGAAGAAATCTTTGCCACTCTTGGGCTCAGGTTCTGACATAGGGGGCAGAGGGGAAGGCAGCAAAGGAGGCGGAGGTGGAGGCGAAGATGAACCAACAGATTCAGATGTTGAACTGTCAGATTCAGAAGAAAAGGAGGAGGACAACATGGTTGAGAAAAATTTGGAATGGATGCCCTAGGGCTCATTGGCACTCTCGATGTCTTGCACAAGATGTGAAGACATGCAGAGAAGTTGTTAACAAAGTATGACCCTGATAGGATAGTGAAGGCACAAGATCACTTAGACACGTTCTATCTACATCTACAGACACTCGAGGTACGTTATGAGGATGTTGCATGTTGACTGTTTCCATGTACCTTAGATGGCAGAGCAGCTGTATGGTACCACAACCTTCTTATGCACTCGATTTAGAACTTGGGGGTGTTCAAGATAATTTTGTTAAATAAAAACCCCCGCCATGTTGCTAAAAGAGATGGGTAGTATAAAGATGGAGTAAAAAGAAAAAGTCAAATATTTCAACCAGAGGTTTAACTGTATCTTAAACAAGTTCACAACTGACACCAAACCTCATGACTCCATCACTATTGACTACTACACATCTACACCTTCGACCATCATTGTGTAGTTTGTCAAGCGACATGCGAAGCCAACACTATTAGAAAATTTCCAAGAGACAATTGTTGTGGAGAAAGACCTGCTTGCTATTGGAGTCATTGTAGATGTCAAATCAACTAAGGACAACAAAGACATGGGCAAGAGGTCTCAGACTACTATGAGTAAGTTAAAGGAAAAGGAAGCAAGTGAAACTGAGAGCCTTACTCGTCTCGTTAAATCCTTGACAACCGATGTTTCCAAACTAAAACAATGAATGAGCGAGACAAGCATGACTAGTAGGCCTCCCAAGTTTGCACATAGGAAGAATATGACTTCACGCAGTAGCAATAACTACCTAGCCAAATATGCGCAAAGCTCTAACCTTGTGCTCAACCTGGTTTAGATAGCGACAACTCATTACTGCAAGTTCCATAGTGAATGACATTCAAAGAAGACTTGCCTAGGATGGAACCAATGAATGAGCACCCTAGCTACATAGTTGTCTACCCAATTCATGGCTAGTGAGAAGACTCAGCCTGAGGATGAAGATAAAGAAAAATTTATTGCATCTGATGAAGCTCTAATTGTTGGGCATGTAATCAACATGTATCAATGTGCTCACACTGTGTAGAAGAGGACCACTGTGAAGGACCCTCTCAGCAACTGTCCAGCCCCAAAGAAAAATAATAAATACAACTTGACAAGCCAAGGGGTCCCCACTATGTTTGAGATATCTAAAGAAAAATCAAGACAACATCAACACATCATTATCTTACATCAAAGACTCCAACCAATATGTTGAGTTCATCAAAAATGCTAAACTTGATGCAGGTGATAAAATTGTTAGCTTTGACATTGTGCAACTCTTCACCAAGATTCCCTTAGATGAAGCTATCCAAGTGGTTAAGGAAGTAGCAGCCCCCAAACTACCAAATTAGCAAAAATCTATCTACATTCCACCTTCTTCATCTTCCAAGGGGAAACACAAACCTCAGGAGTGGCCATGGGATCACCTCTTTCTCCTATTGTGGCCAACCTCTTTATGGAAAATTTTGAAAAGAAGGCTCTTGATACCTTCCCATTGAAACCTATGTTTTGCATCAAGTTTGTGGATGACACAAGGGTAGACTGGCCTCATGGAGATGAGGAGCTTAAAAACTTTTTAAACCATCTTAATAGCATGTCAGGTGACATCAAATTTACAATGGAGGTTGAGGAGAATTATTGCATAGCATTCCTGGATATCCTCCTTATAAGAAATAAAGATGGCTCCCTAGGACACAAAGTGTTTAGAAAAAAGGTGCATACTAATAACTACCTTCATGCAGATTCGCATCACCATCCAGCTTAAAAGATGGGAGTCCTTCAAATACTCTTCACCAGAGCCTGTAGGATATCATATGAGATACACATTGAAGAAGAGATTACTTAAAGAAAATATTTACCAACGTAGGATACGATAAAAAAGACATATTCAAAGCCATCTGTAAAGCCAGATCTGGAAGTAAAAAAGATCACTCCAATAACCCTCAAACTGCTAATGCCTACCTTCCATATATCTAAGGAGTCATTGATAAGCTAGCTAAAGTTCTCATGAAGAAAGATATTAAAACTTCATTCAAACCCGTGACAACTATTAAGCAAAGAATGAAATCAGTCAAAAACAGCCTGGAACACCTCCAGCAAAAAGGTGTGTACATGATCAACTGCTCTTGTGAAGACCATTATATTGGGGAAATAGGCAGGTCGATAAAAATTAGGCTCAAAGAGCATGGTGCAGACATCCATAATGAGAGGATGCGTTCCTTAGCTTTAGCTAAGCATGCAGGTAGGATGAACCACCACATATGCCTTGAAGACACAAAGGTCATTGCCAACGAGAAACAACATTTTAAACACAAAGACCGGGAGGCAATTGAAATCATCAAACATCCACATAACCTCAATAGAGATGAAGGCTTGGAAATTAGTAGAAACTGGATCTCTCTTCTCAAACCCAGTGAATAGAAAGCCCCCTTGGTTCATAATACACTCTCCATTTTTTGTCATTCTTGTCCCTTTCCCCCCCTTAACCTCGAAGCTCTCTTTTAATCTTCATCTTCTCTTAAAAAACACTTCACCCTATATTAAATTAACTATAAATATAATTAAAACATATTTAATATTAATAAACATACCCTTACATATAATTAAACAAACTAAAAATGATTCATTGATTACCTTAGAAAACTAACCATTAAACAAAAACAAATAAATCTTAAACCTATAATAAATTATGACCATAGTTATAACAAGCTAATGATAAATTAATTGTAATATAATCTCAAATAAACTAATTTATAAAACAATTCTCATAAAAATAACATGAAAGCATAAGGTAAAGTATATTAATAACATAAATATTAGAACCATAAAATATAATATAACAATACATCAACACATCATTATCAAACATAATAAATAATAGAGAATCTAATAAAATTAAAAAACAATAAATAATTAAAATCAACACAATTAAACTAGTCGGCTTTCTTTACAAATTCCTTGAAACATATTTATAACTAACGCTTCACTTCTTTGAAAATCAGTTCTAAGGATGAGTCTTGTTCTAGACTCGAAACATAGACAATACAAAAATGAATACTGTGGAATATCCAAATACTGAACCTCAAAAACCACACCACAAAAATTTGCAAAACACAAAATACAACATCTGCTAAGAGCAATTGATTCACCGGTCAACTCAACACAAAAAACTCAAAGCATGTCCGGGAAGATGGCTACAAAAAAAGAGTACATCCATGAGTAGCAAAGACAAGATCATCCCATCAAACAACATGAAGACAAGTCTACCCCTAGACATCTCGGTTAGTCTTCCCTCTCTAGAAAAACACAGTCGAAGACATGAAAAAGACTTGTGCAAACATATCATTGTATGAGTTAACCCATATCACGGGTTAGCGGTTTTTTATTTTGTGCGCATTGGGGCAAACCTCCAAAAACATTTTTACCTCTTCCTACAAGGGACAAAGTAAGTCTCCCGATTCACTCACATCCATGCTCAATGTGCTTTGTATGGAGGAGGAAAAATCTCTTTTCCCACCGTTTTTGTTGTCATTCGAAATACTCAACTTCAATGTTCACAAATGTTTGGTTTACTTTGGTGCATTAGTGAATTTCATGCCACTCACCATTACTAAGAGGATCAATGTTCAATGGAGTAGCACAATTGCACAGATCATCCAATTTGACAGAACATGTGTGCCAGCCATTGGTGAACTCTGGGATGTGATAATCCGGTTATCGTCTGACAGACGAGTTCATCAGTGCATTAGCATTGTGATTGTGGACATGTCGGTAGCATATGGCTTACTTCTTAGCAAAGACTGGTCTAACAAACTGCAAGGATACTTTTCCATGGATTGGTCACACTTATGGCTTCCGCACAAGGGAAGAAACAACCAAATCTGGGTGTTGTCATAAAGATACATGAAACACAACATTACTCCCTTGAATGGTGAAAACAAAGCATTGGCTTTCTCTGAATTTATGTTTGGAAATTGCTTTCTGGAAACACAGTTGAGGTGTTATCTTTCACAACCATCTCCCACCGCACCAAACACACAGTTGGATCTCCTTCCTTGCCCAACTAGTGAAAATGAAACCTTTATAGCAGATTGTAAGAGTAATAGAAGTAGCGATAGTAGTGCTAGTGCGACAAGCAGTCCTTGTACAGATAATATTTGGATGTTATACTTTGATGGATCCAAGACATAGGAGGCCTCTGGAGTCGATTGTGTCTTAACACACCTGTTGAAAAGGAAACATTTATTCTCTAGCCGCTTGGATTTCAATTGCATGAAGAACACCGTCGAGTACAAAGCACTCGTCTTGGGCTTACAGAAATCATAATCCTCAACGTCGTTGTGCAAAAAGTGGTAGGTCACTTAGAGATTGTGGTGCATCAGGTATACACTATGTGTCACCTCGTCTTAAGAGTTATCAACAAGAGGTATGGCAATTTATCTCTAACTTCAAAGCTTTCAATATTATTTTTGTACCAAGAATGCGTATGCAGCTGCATATGATCTGGCGAATGCAGCTGCTAGGATAACACTATTGACGGATAGATTTCAATTGAAAATTTGAATAAGCCATCTGTCCCTAATAACATCACTAATTTTCACATTTTTATGATGACTAACAAACACTGCATTTCATGGCTAATGCTGACGTCTTCAATGACTCAGTGATAGACGAAGACGAGCATGAGCAGTCTCTGTAGGATGTAGCTGATGGAAGCAAAGGAAGCCTCATCTTCAAGGGTGTGGTATCACTAGAGAAGTTGTATGACTTGAAGAACCACTTACGGGAACCCCTGAATGCCAAAACTTATAGTTCCAAAATGTTGTACGAACAGATCAATTTGGGAACAAACAAAGATCCAAAGTTTGTGAATCTTGGTACATCTTGCACACCATAAGAATGCCAAGATTTTTTCACCTATTCAAATAGTACCATGATTGTTCACATGGATGTAAGATGATTTGAAAACATATGACACACGAATAATCCAGCATGTCATTCCAATTAAGGAAGGGGCCAAGCCTTTTTACCAGAAGCTTAGGAAAGTGCATCCATCACTTGAGCCCCTCATACAGAAAGAATTGACTAAGTTGTTGGATGCTCGAATCATCTACAAGGTTCATCATTCCATGTGGGTTTCAAATGTAGTCCCTGTTAGAAAAAAGTCCCAAGAGATCCACCCATGTGTTTATTTCCAAAATCTTAACCATGCCTTAGACAAAGATAAGTACCCAGTTGTTGAACTTCAAACCTGCACTTCTTTACACATCCTCTCAGCATCCTTTTCCTATTCATTTCCTTCTTTTGCCACTCATTCCCTCCATCAAATTGCTCAAATCATTGTATTTTAGGACTTTTTACATGGTTTGCTAATTATGCTAATGACTGTGTTGTTGGTTTAGAATTTTAGTTCAAAGTGCTGCGTTTCCGCAGCTCACACAGGGTTTCCGCAGATGATCCTAGTTTCCGCAGCCAACCCCGGATTCCACAGCTGTTTTATTAAATGATATGTTCCAGGTGTCCTCTGGGAATAGGAGCCACATGGGCAAGTTCGTGGAACCAAGGACATGGTGTGTGTCCTTCCAGCTCACCCAAACCGGTCATAAAAACCCATGGTCAACGAGGAGGCAACTACGGTCAACAGAAGTCATTGGCGGTGGCACGGCTATGCGTGTTCTATTTTAGAGCACGTGAAGAACAGGTGGCATCTTCCTCAGCCACAAAGACAGTGGGAAACATGAATACAACAGCAGATTGAATGCCCACAACGACCGTTGCCTAAATCCGAGGACGCAGCAAGATTACGTGTTTTTACACAGCTGCTTGAATAGCTTAGTTTTCGTTAAGTTAGTTTGCTTTCCTCTATTATATATAAAGCGTCTTTGAAAATTGGATAGTTAGCCGCTGATATTTAATTTTGAACTCCCCACTGTACTTTCTATTTTGATACATAATATATGAGAATACTATTTTCCATTTGAGCGTGTAACTGATCATTGAGCCGGCTGGAGTAGGCAGAGGGCCCCTATTTACTGAAGGCTTGTATAGTACTCTTTAATTTCCTGCATTTCTTTTTCTCATTTTATGTACAATAGTTGTACGGAATGCCTTTGATTGTTGTGTTTTGATCATGTACAATAGCTGTATATAAATTTTGAATTCTGCTTATTTATATTTCTGCACTTTTCCATGACTGATCAGTGTGTTATGCAGGTTTCTTAGGCGTGCCCAGGACAGTTTCTTTCTTTTCTTTTTCACAACTAGTGACACTTGTGATCATCTTGTCTATGTTGCTGACCTTCCTTGTTTTGCAGCCTTTATTTCCTTGCGATCATTTCTTTAATTTGCATAGTTGCTTTCTGCTTTTAGACATCAAGTCGTTTACCTATTAATGGTTTCTTCTCCATAATTTAACATCTTCATTGAGGACCAAAATATCACTTAGCACAACTTGGTTTAGTTACTCAAGAACTCACAATTGCTTGGCTTATTTTTAACTGTTTCTCACATGATATATTCAGTTAAAAGACAAGAGGTTAAGAAGAAGTTAAAGTATTTGTGACTAGTCTTTCTTTTATGTAGATTTACTTCAGTTTCACATTGCTTAGTTTTTATTTTTAGCTAGATTTGACATAGATTTCATCTTCATTTTCTTGCAACAGCAGAGATACTGGGCCAATGTCATTAGTCTTTTATTTGATGCCTTTATTTTCCTTTAAGAGTTGATTTCATTTCAGTTGTTGTTCAAGCTTTCTTGTAGAATACTTTTAAGTTATAAGAAATCATTTAAAGTTTGTCACAGTCTCACACACTTCACTTGCTTAATTTCATTTCCATCACATCACAGTAGGAGAGATATACTTGAAAACAAACTTAAAAAGTTGAAAACGACAAAAGCTTAAGAAACAGTTGCCTAAGTACATACAGTACACCTCACTTCAACAGCGTACGAGTCCCGAGTTGACATTTAAAATTTGCAAATTAGACATCACTAAATTGACCAAACATTTTGGCGCTGTTGCCGGGGAAGTGAAAATTAGGTAGCCAATTCTTAAAAAAAAAAAAAAAAACAAGAAAATTTCAAGGAAGGAAAATTAATAATCTCTCAAAGTATGCTCTCCTCTTGCACCTAGAGTGATCTGGAGGATCAAAAAAGAGAAAAGTTATTGGTTTAATAGTTTCTTGAGTATGCTCTCTTCTTGCACCTAGAGTGACCTGGAAGATCAGAAAGAGAATTATTACCCTGACTTGAAGGGAAATAAAAAAATGACATGCATAGAGCAAGAGATTCTAGGGGAAGGTTTTTAGCTAGAGCCAAGAGTTCGATTTTTACAAGTCCATCTACTTCAAGGAATAGACAAGAGACACCTCCATCATCTCCAACTCACACTCCTAGCCCTAGGATTCCTGGAATTCAAGAAGCAATAGTTGACTCTCCCACACCATCCATCGAATCTGAACAAGAAAGAGACCCTTTTCTTCCTTCCATAGGAGGACAAATTGTAATTGAAGAAGTAGAATCATCTGAAGAAGAGGGAGAAATTCCTTCTCGTTCACCCTTAGTAGAGGAACCAGAAAACTCTGAAGTCTCCGGGGAAACTACCATGACAGAAGAAGGAGCACCTGGATTTGGTAGGGGTAGAGGTAGAGGAGGAGGAGGAGGAAACAATGGAGGAGGTCGAGGTAACATTGGGGGAAATAGGGATGGAGATAACTCATTCGGATTTCCTATAGTCGATGAGGATTCCCGAGCCACTATGAAAAACATCTCACCATCTGTCCTCCCAAACTTCCATGGGATGAGGAATGAGGACCCTGAAACATTTCTATTTGAGTTTGAAGTCATTTGTCGAACTTATGATTATCTGGAAGACTCTTAAATACTCAAACTGTTTCCTTCAACATTGAAAGGAGCAGCCCTGAAGTGGTTCATGGGATTACTCACTCAATCCATTAGGTCTTGGAATGATATGAAACAAACATTTTTGGATAGGTACTTGGACTATTGTATGCCCACCAACCACAAGGATGAGGTATTCAAAATGGTGCAAAAGGAAGATGAAAATTTGGAGGATTTGCTTGAAATATTTCAATACAATCTGAAAAGAGCAAAAATGAACAACTTAGATGAGGAGACCTTAAAAGCCCTTCTGTTGAAAGCCATTAGAGATGAATGGATAGACATTTTGAACATGATGGGGAAGGGAGATATATCTCAACTTTCACTCAATGATATAGCAGAACTATGTGTCCATCTCTTAAGGGGGAAATCTAAAGCTCAAAAAGGGCCTAGAGATCCTTCTCTCCTCAGAGAAAAAAAATCTGCAACTGGATCAGTAAGTAGGGCTAAGATTGGCAACATGCTTGATGAATTCAAAACTGACATCTTAGGGAGTCTTAGTGAACAACTAGACACTCTTAAGATTCACAATAAGCAGAAAGCAGAAGCTGAGGCTTTGGCCATCTTTTGCCCAAAGTGTAGGAAGAAACATGCTCTAAGGGAATGTCCCTTGGAAGCAAAAGTTGTAGAGACATGTGTAATTTGCTTAGAGAGTCATGAGACCAAGGATTGTCCTTCAATCCCTGGGCTCAAAGCTGTCTTTCAAGAAGATCCAAGTACACTTGAATCTCTTCGTTTTGTTGCAAGGAGACCTTGGCAGGGGCAACAAAATCAAGGGTTTAACAACTCTATGAATTTTCAACCTCCACCAAATTGGAATCCTTGGCAACAACCTTGGTCCCAACCTCAAAATCCTTTTCAAGCATGGGTACAAGGTATGCAGAATCCTTATGGGAGATTTTCTCAATTCTACCAATATCCTCCATCTTTTCAAAATCAACAAGTTCCACAACTTCCAAATCAAAATCCACAACTATCATTGCCATTTCCACAACAACAACAACCTTCTCAACAGAATCCAAATTCTCAACTCTTGCTTCCATTCCAACAGAAGTCAAATCAATTTCCTTCTCCGCCATTTCCAAACCACAATAATAAAAATCCTCAAAATGCTTACATGATGGAAGGTCAACCTTTTCCTACCTATATGATTGTTCCTCTCAACGAAGTACAACTCAGATCAGGTAGAGTCTTAGACAAACCTTCTATAAAATCTCAAGAGAAAAGCATTTTTGAGGAAGAATCTCTTGAAGCCAATAAGGGTTCTGAAACATCTCTTCAAAACCCAAACACTCAAAAAGGAAAAGAAAAAGAATTAACCCCCACAACTTCGATAGTTGAGCAACCTACATCTCTATCCACACCTCCTTTTTCTGAAAGATTACAAATTGACAAAGGAGTGGAAAAACAAATTTGGTCACCTGACTATAATTTCCTAGATGAATTGAAGAATGTCTGTATCAATATTCCCTTGTTACAAGCCATTAAGGAAATTCCTATTCTAGCAAAAACAATAAAGGAGTTGAGCCTTAAAAGACCAGG
>APFE030629249.1:0-11600 GCA_000404065.3 Pinus taeda
GGGCAATATTGGCCAGTCTATAACAGACCAGTGGGAGTATATTGAGGCCATATATGAGCAAATAGCACTCATTGGAAGAGCACGCAAATGTTTGTGGAGCAGTAGACTGAGGAAGTGGATAGGGAGGAGGACCACACAAACCCCAGTATGCCTTCAACACAACTCAAGCAGCCGTACGACCCAGAGAAAACAGCCTCCAGGAAGACATCCATCGACCCAATCATGCTCACAGAAGGTGATCTAATGGATATTAGCAAAACGATTCAAGAAGTCACAGAGGATGCACTCCAGGGACTGCAAATGGAGTAGAGCACTGTGTTGGGGACGCTCAGTGCACAACTATAAGGTTTGCAGCTATAACACCCCCAAACGGGCACCCTGGCCCGGCATGTTGCAGCAAGAACCAATGAGGCCGAACAGCCACTACTGAGCCGTACGGGTAACACCTTCATCTTGCCCGAAGGCGTGTTATCCGCAGTGAGTTAGGATGGCCGAGCTGTGATGAGCAGCATGACAAGCGTTGATTTGAACTTGGCTGCCCTGCCGCTCGAAACACTATACCAGCTGCAGGATGGGGTCATCACCAAACTCTGTGCCTGGGAAGGCTGAGTGATACAAGTCTTGCATGAGTAGAAAAACAACATGTACCAACTCAACATCCAAAGGGATGAGTTGATGGCACAAGATAGTGGATTGGAGCAGGCTGTAGACGATGCATGCAGGAGCGCTCCAGAGTTGGCCATATTAGCAAAGCCACCAACAGTAGAACAGGTCCATAGATTGGCAGCCAGAATCCATGAGGCCCGGGAGGAAATGACAAAGGTTTAGTTGGAGCTGAACTGCAAATCACTGAGCTGTAATTAAAGGTGCAACCCTCCACACCCACAGAAGTTAGAGAGAAACATCCCCACGCTATCCAAATGGGGTTGGAACAAATTGGCCAGGTGACACAGGGGTGCACCAGGATGTTGGAACAAGCACTAACCATACTTATGCACATGCAAGAAGACTCGAACCTACAACGCTTAGAGACAAAGGCGTGCGAGTTGCAGTAGGAGTACGACAGTGTCCAGGGCACCGTGTAGATAGTTGCCCTTACTCAATGACTCGCCTGACTACATCAGGCAAGGGCACTGAACGACCGATTAGACGCCATGCACCAAAAAGAAGCCCTGCTTAAAGCACGCATCTAGCCATGGATCGATCAAGCGTTCACAGTCACAGCGACCATTGAAGGGAAGCTCGAACAAATGCAGGAACTGTATACAGTTGGATAGGAATGTGACCCTACTCATCAAAGTTTAGAGATATGTGTACAACAAGTAAAACGTGGGTGGAACAGTGTGTTACAGACAGCCATGCTGCGCGAGACCTATTGCATGGACTTCATGCAAAGATCGCTACACCAGTAGAGTAACTCGGGATGAGTCGTGATGATTGTGTTGGGGGCCTGTTGGGAAGCATATCCCCCCATAGCAAGTTTTTGGGGCTTGAAGCTCAAATTTTGGTAAAGTGTAATGTAAAGACCCCGCGAAATGCAAGCGTGAAGCGTGAGAGTCTAGGGTTATCCGCCCTAAAATAATATAATTTAATGTATGGTATGTCGGCCTACCTATGGTCCGCAAACCATGGGATTGTATAAATAGAGTGGGGCTCTAAGTGTAAAGTCAGTCTTAGTTTTGAGAAGTATGAGATAGATGCGAAGGCATGGTTAGAAGATAGAAGTGAAATCTGAAGTGTATTGGGTCATTGTGGTAGATAGAGGCTCTGCAGCTGAGTGCACAGAGGCCTAGTAGAGTCTGCAGCTGAGTGCATAGGGCAGAGTCGGTTCTGTAAATGAACTTGAGCATTAATAAAGATAAGCTTGACTCAGAATATTATGCATCTACTTGTAGATCTGTATTTCTATGTTCTGGTTATTCTTTATGCATTTATATTATTTTCAAGTATGCGTGCTAATCTAAAAGTTGAACAAGCAATAAGAATATTGGGTCCGCACAAACTAAGCTAAGCACTAGTATAATAGTAAGGTTCAGATCAGATCGGAACAATACAAAGGTGCGCATGGGTTGCGAAGGATAAGAAGCTGCGTGAAATAGCGTAGCGCGCAGATTAGGATCACAAACATCTAGAACCCTTATCAAGACATCCTAGGGTGCAGAAACCTGGTTCCAACACCCTCCCATACTACTTCGGGTGTGACCTCAGTCCGAGCTCCGCGGATTGTTGCCGAAAGGGCCAATAGTACCGAAACTTTCTTGCCTAAACTCACTGCTGAACATATGTCAGGCCCCAGCAAGCCAACAAAAGTTGTGCCTTCAACTAAAATTTTGCTATCTAAAGGTTCAGCTCCAACTCAACCCTGACCATTTCTTCCTTTGCCTCACGCACCCCTGCTGCAAATTTTCAAACGCGTGCCTCCACTGGTTCTTCTGCTTGGATGGCCAATTTCAGGACCATCTAGAAGGCTTCCTCCACCACTTGCACCTTTGTCTATTCTACGCCACTACCTCATCACGCTGCAAGCTCAACTGTTCAATGTTGATGTGTTACTCGCTCATTACCTGGAGCGCGTGACCCTCCCTGGCTCGTAGTTCTGCAATAACTCCATCTTACAAAATATAGAGTGTCTCTCGAAGGAGCGCAACTACATTTAATCTGATTCCCTTCAACCCGCTGACCATAGGCGTGTTGGCCTCATTTTCTGTAATGAGTGCTCTATCTAGTAGCACTATGGTGTTGGTCATCCAGGTGCGCAATATTTCCTCGGCCATGGATGTGCCTACTGCGAGGCTAGTTAACACAGTGCCAGCCTATGGAGTGCGCCCCTGCAACTCCTGTATTTGTGCTAGGAGAGCCCCCAACACCATCTGGTGTTCGTCCTTGAACTACTAGAGTGCCTCTACGGTGACATCCCTCACCATATCACCAATTTTGTGTAGACCCCCCTCAGTGAGGGTGATCGGGTCGAACGAAGTCTTTGAATCCTTTGACTTCTTTCGCAGCCCTACCTACTCTCATGGGCACAGACATTTTAGCTGAGTGGACGATGTCTACGGGTCCAAACCACCTTACTCTGTATCGGTCTCCAGCTCAGGTGAAGGGGACTTCTGTCCTTCGCGCTCTTCTTCTGCTGCTCTTCTGCCAACTTCGCAGCATCGTGCGCCGCCTGGGCCTTAGCTACTGCTGCTTCATTTTTGTGCTTTTCTGCTAACTATGCCATCCACAATTTCTCCTCTTCCTTTTTCCTCTGCACGGTAGACTTCTCTCGTTCCACCACAGAGCTAGCTAGGGCGCGCCACTCTGGTGGCCATGACTCAAGGACTACAAAGATGACATCGTCTGTCGCCAGATAGGGTAACTCATGCCATGTATTCGAATGGTCCTTCCATGCCCTGATGCAGATGTAAAGATTTTGATCCATTCATATTCTTATTTTGTCTTTCTACTTCTTCTCTTGTACCACCATCGAGCTTACCCAATTGGATTCCTCCACAGACTCAATGATGCCTACTGGGAGCATCTTGTCTATTTCTATGCGAAACTTCTACTTTTATTTCAGATTTAAGCAATACGGCCTCTGCTTCACTAGCTTCGTGTCAGGTTTTAATGTGATCTGCATTACCACTAAATCTCCAATTATTCCCTTCAAATCTGTAAACTTGGTGGGGAATAAGTCCTGACGTTCATGGAGTAATTCAACGACCTTATCCACCGTCGCGTCATCCCAGTAGTCTCCAATCTTTATGAATTTAGGTTCTGCTTAGTCTTCACCGATGCGGTTATGTCAGGGTTCTCAATCTGTGGTCCTTGAACCTCACGGTGGTTGTTTGTCTCTGGAATGTTAATTTTTCGCAGATCTTCATCATCTTCTTCTGCAATTACATTATAACATTCCAACATGCAACTTAGCTGAGTAGCCAATTCAGGTTCAATCAATTCTACCGGCTCCTATGGTATCCTAAAGATGGTTGCTTTTACCATAAGTGGAAAGTGGTGACATGGTCACCCAGATCTTCACTAATTTTCCCTTCAAATTTTGCTATATCTGAGGGAAGCTTGGTTGGGACTGAAAGCCAACCCAGTTATATCTAATCAGATCATTAATCAATTTAGAAAGATCTTGCAAGTTTAATGTTTCCAAGAAAGGTAGTCGTGGAGGACTCTGAGGATTCCACCCGATGTGGGTGGAATTTCCAACATTCTGAAAACAATCCCTGGATTTGTGAAGGCACCAAGTTTCCTAAAGTAACTCATAGACCCAACTGAACCCTAAGGATCTCATTGTTGTCTAGAAAAAAATGTAGTTTGACCAACTCTTACAGAGAAATTTCCATAGCCCTTAAATTTTCCCCCTAGAGAGGTGTTAAAAGGAGCAGAGAAACCTTGGTAAGGGTTCCATGAATTACCGTAGAGAGAAAATTCCTGGAATGAACTGATAGAAGAATATGACATATGCCCCTGTTGGGCGAAATAATATTAATTCTCAGCTCTAAGCCCACTAACTTCAAGGTTAGTCCAACTTTGAAAAGGATTATAACTTTGACCCATAGAGGGAAAAGGTATTGATCCCAAAGATGGTTTGGAAAGTGCTATATGACCACCCCCAAATGGGAAACCCTGAAAAATAAGGTGACCCACTTGCCATGGAAGTCATGGACGTGGAGGCAGCTAATGGAATACTTAATGGAACCGAAGAAATTGCGATGGTCAGCATTCCAAAAGGGGAAAAACCAATGCCAGAAGCAAAAGATTGAGTACTCCCACTTGGAGATGGAATGGAAGTAGAGCTAAATATAGCAGTGTTAGGAGTAATGGAAGTTATGGAAATTGTTCCTCCTCCTTGTATGGATACAGGAGACTGCATACTAGTAGCACTCATGGTGGATGCCATGCTTCCAGGAGTGGTCATTGAAGGAAAAGATCAATATAAACCTCAGCTCGAAGGCCTGTTGGTCGGAGTCCCAACGTACAATAAAACATTTGGGTGATCAGGAGGAATAGGAAAATTATGAGTCAATAGAGACTCTTGAAGCACTTTGAATAACGTCTTCTGACTAGAAGAGGACTCTAGAAAGAACTGGATTGTTCCTCTCCAACTCTCTACTTATACAAGGTCTATCTTGTGAATCAATAACTCCAACCAAAGGATCAATCTCTGATGCGTTTGCTGCCACTGATTGAAAATCACTAGCAAAATTGCTCCTATGCCTTTGGGGAGAAGGCTCAAGACTCGTAGGTGAAAGCCCACAAAGTCTCCTAGACTGACAAACGGTGAATCAACCACTTTGAATTAATTTTAAGAAATCTAATTAAAGACTCAAAGAAGTTGTAAAGCTAGGCCAACTAGGAGCAAAGAGCACTCTCTAAAATTCCATAAATATGCAATCAAGCAAACTAATCCCAAGTATTTCTACACTCGGTGATGAGGATCGAACACCAAAATATAAGAAAGCGAATACACAAGGACATTCTGAAAATAGTGTGTGGTAATCATGACCAAGGCCTACAAGCGAAGGTAACATAAACAATTATGCTAACCTTGAGACAACAACCTTTTCCGGTGCAAGCGACCAAGCTTCACAAGGGTACCCTCCAGAAGTACTCATCAATGTGATGTAATGTCTACCCTAGGTGCCACGAGATTCCCCTCTATAGCCACCTATGTGATCCCTAGGAAAGGCAACTATGGGCACCAACTAATATCAAAAGTTGGGTCAGTGGGATCCAACAAGTAGGAGAGGGGGTATCTCTCTTCCTTGTCTTCACACTCCCTCATGCTTAACTCCCAGTCATAGAGCTTTCCCGGTATTTCCAACAATATTGGCTTTCGCTCGTTATTAAACTTCTATGTTTGATAATTTGAGTGGCCTTGGAGAGTTAACTCTCCACTCACCTATTCCAAGGTCCTAATGAACCTAAACTTATTGGTGTTCGTTAATGAAAAAATAGAAAATCTCTAGTTCTTTTTATTAGATCGCTTGATTTTAGAGGTAAAAAAAAAACAATAGAAACTTAACTATATGCATGCAGTTATTTTCTTTTGATGAAGAGGGATTTCTACTTGGGTTCTACAAAAAACTTATATAAGCATAATATTTTTCTTTTCTTTTCTAAAACACTACACACTAAAAATATAAAAATATTAAGAATTACTATGATGAAAACTATCATAATGCAAATCTAAATGACAATACAAGATCATAAAAACACTCATACTATAAGAAAATGTGCTTCTTAATAGAGTCAATAAGCCAACTTGATAATGAAGAGGGCACAAATTTTAAAAACAAATTTCCTTGAAAAGCAAGCAAAACAAAATGAAAAGATCACAATTGCTCAACAAATAAAACAAACTCAATTCCATGCACATATCTTACTCATGTGATAAAGGGTTCCTTGTAGAAGTTTGATCTTGTGGTATAGGTCCAAGGCAAGTTCTCCTATGTGGAAACATTGTTTAAGGTCAAAGCATAAGGATAACAATTTTGCAGATATTGAGTTGTACACATAGACATAGCCATAGAAGTAGCTTGTAGCTTGTGAGTCCATTATTGTCAACCCAAAACAATGTTATATTAATAGTGTAGTACTTAAGGCATGAGATTCTATCCGCATAATATTTATTGGGAAACGAGACCCTTTTTTTCTCTATATTAGACCTTAATTACATGCATGTATCCTACTCCCATGGTAGAGGTTTCATATAGATGCCTTGTCTCATGGTATATGTCCCCATTCATGGATGAGTCTTTCACAAAAACTCCTTTCCAATCCAAAACACATTTTGGAAGAGGGGGTCTTGACATAGTTCCAATCGAGGTAGTTTATTAATGGAACTAACCAATATAGTTTGTCTATAAAACATGTTTTGGGAAATAATACCCTTTCCCTAAGGTGTCAAGCCTCATAATAAAGATTGTATTATATTAAATCCAATTAAAGAACCTATTTTTATGGTCTAGGGCCCCATGTACAACCTATGAACTACATAAGCATTACCTTTAGGCTTTAGCCCTATAATTTGGTCTCAAATCAAGTTCTAGATGAGGAGCCCATTTACCAATATACTAAACTTTAGAATGAAAACCATATCATAGTCTTAGAATAAGTATCCATTGGAAGATATCACTCTTCTCTCACAAGTTTGAAAATTATATATATAATAGATTTTTCTCTCAATAGAAATTTATGTATACCTCCTTTAATCACTCTTAAATTTGTTTATGATTACCCTTTTGTAAAAAATAAATGAAAATTAGACATACCTAGTTTAATCACTCTTAAATGGGCTTATAATTATCCTTTTATAAAATGTAAATTATAAACTTGTTTTTTAATCAAAATGTTGAGTTATACTCTAATTTTTAAACCTATAATAATTTGAATAACAACATTACGGTAATCTCAATTACATCTCCGAATTAATAAAAATTATGCCTTTTTAAAAACCCTACTAAAAATGAGAAGTGGTTGTCTTGCTCTTTTGGTAAACCTATAAAGGTGATTTTTGAAAATTATTGGTTTTTATTCACTTGAGTGTCTATCAAGTGATCGCTTGTGGTAGCCGACTCCTCGAAAAGAGGCCACACAGCAACATTGTACAACGTCGTATATAAGTGAAAGTCAAAAGTAAAATACACCCGGCAAAGATTTCACATTCGATCAATAGAATGGATACTGCGAACTTCGTAATGGATTCTGAAAGTAATAGCGAATTTCCAGAAGAGTATGTTGATGCAGTGTTAAGAGGATTTGCTTATGATCCAATTCGTTTACCGCTTACTGAAGACTCTGCTCAGAAAGTTTACAACCGTAGGACATTGGAGAATATTTGGGATGCGAAGCACGATGAAGCCGGCAGCCCATTCACCCGCCAGCCCTTCGATATTAGACATGCAATTCCCCAGTCTGAACTGAGGCAACAGATGAAACATTACATACTCCACAACACAAGCTCAGCACTAAGGCTACAGAGACTAGAGGTCATTCCCGACTATACTAGGATCCTTAGCGAAAGAGAGATGAAAAATCTGTTGGAGCAATTGGTTAGTGATTATCAACGTCTAGTTAACGAGCATTATATCAACGGAAACGGAACTCTCGAGCGATATTGGAAGGTGTTGTGGCAGAGGTTTAATCTTGTTCGTCTATATTGCCAGTACAGGGCAGAAAATAGGAGCTTCTTTTCTGTGCTGGGAGGATACTCAAAATACTTGTCACGAATAGTAGATCAACGGCTATTTATTCTGTGTCTTGATTGCTACTATATGTATGATGATGCCCCGGAAGTGTGCAAAGAAGTAGCCAAAATTGTGGATATCATGGGTTTTAGAGACAACGAATTGTCGATGTTACCTAAAGACTTTTTATGGGCGCTAGTATACATTCTCTCCATCCTTGCTCAACTATGCAATTATCCGAAAATTAAGAGAATGGTGTTGAGAATTTATCGTCGGATGCTTTATGACGGCAGCGTCGATTACAACATTGTTTTCTCTTCTGGCGCACTTGAATTTGCTCTAGATATGTTAGGAAGACGGAGAGTAAATGCTCTCGATACGTTGGACACAGGGGGGCAGGATGCTCTCGATACGTTAGACACAGGGGGACAGGATGCTCTCGATAGGTTAGACACAGGGAGAGAGAATGCTGAGATATCTAATGAGGACTTATACAACGGATCGGCGCTCCTCAGAATTGGGTGGCAAAAACAGCAGAATCTCTACTACTCAGACTTTCGTTGCGTTGAAGTTATGGTGGACGTAGTAAATCTTTGCATTTCTCGTCTGGAGGGCATTCACCATGGCGGCCAGGCCATCTCTACATCTGAAGAAGAAGACGTTGAGAATATTAATTTAATAAGAGTATCTCTTGGTCGAGGGCTCTTCTTAATAGATTCCTTACTGGGATCCCCGTTCTTCCGTTATTATTCCAAAGCCAGGCTGCAAGAGTTAGGTATGGTAAGCGTGATTGTCCGAATGGTGAAGCTTGTGGCTGGGGACTTCAAATACCTTTGGTCATCTCATCTGCAACATGCTATAAACATTATGGGTGAACTTCATGATGCTGGTGCTCCAAGAAGGGACGAGGTGGTCCAAGTCTTTGGGGATTTTCTAAGAAGCGATATTGTGGATCTGTGTTATCCACGTGTTATAGGCTCGCTGCGACAACTTGTATCGCAATATTCATCCACCTCTAATTAAACGTGCAGTACTTAGCATCTTTTATTTGTTTCGTGGTCTACTGTAGTCTTAGCATCGTTTATTTGTTTTGTCGCCTGCCGTTGTCTTCTCCACCACTCGTTTTCTATATTACTTCTTCAACTTATCACTTCATGATATACGTGAAACTTAAAACCTTACCTTGGGATTTGTGAAATTTATCCTGGTTCTAAAGGATGGTTATAGAGTAAGCATTTTATTCTACTTATAAACATTTGAAAAATGTTTAGAAATTAAAATGAAATAAGGTATATAAGGTAGGGGGAGTTGTTGAATTAAATGATTTTGTTTTGTTTGGGTTTAGGAAATGGTATCATTATTTGTGTTTTTCTTAAATATATATATTTTTTCCAAATAGTTATATTCCTAATATATTTATTTTTTGTGTGGTGTTTTAAAACATTTGTACATTATTTTTATTAATAGTTATAAAATTTATGGAGTGTTATTTACGTTTTTGTTTTGTTTTGGTTTATCAAATTTATCATTATCTCTTTTTTCATTATATATTTATGTTTTTATTATTGGTATTATTAAACAATTAAAAATAGGTTTGAATGGACAAAATAAATATCTTTATATATAAATGTTTTTTATAAGTTATTGGTGTATTTTCTTTATTATTATTGTTGTGCAGTATAGAAGCCCACTGTTGTTATTGATGTGCCCTTACATTATTATTGTTATGTGTGGATCTATCTTTTCTTCTTTTGCATAACATTTGGTTAAAGCTTTGATTCTATGGTTTTGTTGGAATTTTCCTTATGATTTTTTTAGGAAAGTGAAGCTACAATTAGTGGAAGTGAAGCTACAATTGAAAGAGATGTTAGATATAGGATACACTTGACCCAAGATATTGCACTCATTATCCTCAACACTATTTGTCTCGAAGAAGGATTACTCATTATGGTTGTGTATTGAATATCTATAACTAAATAAATCTACAATGACCAAAAAATACAGGCTTTCAATGTTTATGACTTATTTGACTAGCTAAAAGCAGTTGTAGTGTTCTCCAAAATATATTTCAGGTTTGGATACCATGAAGTTTAGATTAAAAATGAAGATATTCCGATAACAACCTTCACGATGAGGTATGGCCACTATGAGTTTGTAGTGGTTCAGTTTGGCTTTCTGAATGCACCGTCCACATTCATGTGTTTAACCAATAAGCCAAAAATACAAGCCCACTAATGATGGTATGTTATCCTTCAAGACAAAAAAGTATGTGTCTCATGTAGTTGGTTTAAAGAAACTCATCATGGATGAGTTTCAAAAATGACCATACTTTGGTCATTTCAGTTATTAGAAGATGAGAACATGCATAAAGAAAATGTATTATTTTCTAAGTGTGAAAAAGGAAGGTTCTGACTACATTGCCCAATGTCTAGTGTGCCAACAAGTTAAAGTAGGATGTAGGAACTAGCAGGATTAATGCAACTAATCCCTATTCCAAAATTTGAGTTAGAAGTTATATTTATGGATTTTCTTATAAGATTACCAAAAATAGTGAAAAGAACATCACACTTTTATGGTGGTAGTGGAAAAATTGAGTAAGGAAGGTCATTTTATTTCTTTCAACTCCACTCGTAAAGCCATAGATATAGCTCAAATATCCATGAAGGAAAATTCAAATTTATGGTGTACCTATGATGATTGTCTTAGATCATGATACAATGCTCACTTCTAATTTTTGGAAGCAATTATTTGCTAGTTTTGGAACCCATATAACTTTTAGTACTTCATATCATCCCCAAACAAATGGAAAACCTAAAAGAGTAAAACAAATTTTGGAGAATATGCTAAGAACAAATTTTCGAGAATATGCTAAGAACGTAAGTCATGCAATAGCCAAAGAGGTAGGAATATTTTCTCCCATTAGTGGATTTTGCATAAAATAAGTGGCATTAGGAATCATTGAAGATGATCCCTTTTAAGGTATTTTATGGTAAAAAATGTACCACTCCTATCAGTTAGGATGATGCAATGAATAAAGTAGTGCTTAGACCTCACATGTTGAAATAAATGGAGCAAGAAGTGACCAAGATCAAGAAAAATTAAGGGAAGTGTAGGATAATCAAAAGATTTATGCAGACCAACAAACTATGCACAAAGAATTCTAAGTGAGAGATCTTGTGTATCTCCACATTACAGCATGTAAGAGCTCACTAAAAGAAAGGTCTTTTGCTATGTTATCATCTAGATTTTGCAGACCATTTGATATTTTGAAAAGAGTAGGGTCAATCGCATATAGATTACCCTTGTCACCCACAATGAACACAAAATAAATATCTTTATATATATATGCTTTTTATAAGGTATTAGTGTATTTTCTTTATTGTTATTGTTGTTCCATATAGAAGCACACTATTGTTA
>APFE030629261.1:2126-32777 GCA_000404065.3 Pinus taeda
AGTTACAAAATGTACAACGGTAAAGAAACACACTTTACCTAACTATATACCTAACTCTATACTAGACCAAGTTGAACTTAACTATTCCTATGTGTCGGAATATCCTAACAATAATCAACTTTATGGAATTGGATAATTAATTATTTTTTCATGTGAACCAAGTGTGACATCTAATATTCACCTAAAATAGTATATAAAAGGAATGCATTCTTATGTAGGGGGCATCCTTGAGCTCCCTAGTGCTAGATGGGTGTTGTAATGACACTTTATGTGTTCTTGTGAGAACTTGTGATATTATAATCTTGCAATTGTGAAATTTTTATCTTGAGTACTTGTTGGATAATATAGTGGATAAGAACTTGTTGATATTTGGAGATTAGTGTTGAATCAATTCCTATGAGGTAGCATTGATCTTTCTTCCTTCCTACAACACCACTGCAGCTGGTGTGGGGCAAAGGGAATAATAGTACCTTGGCATTGATAGGGTGGACAACTGTGTGGGTCATCAAATTTAGTCTAGTGCGCTAGGATTGTGAAACTTAATTATTGAAGTTGTTTCAAGGTAGGAATGAGGATTGTGACCAACTTACATTTAATATTCTACACTCAATCGGGTGAATGGTACCGTTGTTGTAAATTGTTGTAGATAATTTTAAGTGATAATGTACATTGAGTATTGATGTTATAAAATTGTAGTTGTTACATTTTATAAATGTATGTATAGAAAGATATATATTGAAAAAGATTGAAATTTATTAATTGTAATTTATCTTTTTAAAATGACATGTCATTATATAGTCTTAATAAACAAATAGAGTAAAATTTTGGGGCCATATTTAGGTGGCCTACATTTGGTATTAGAGCTTGGTTGACATGTTGAACCTGGACACACCACTTGATTATGTACACATCAAGGTTGGTTATATTAGTGCCATTGCTTACATCTTATATTGCAAATTCCCAGACTTCAGCCCCACTTGATCTTCTCTAGGCTTCTTGACCCATGAGAAATAAAGTAAAATAAAATAGAAAAAATATGCACCAACGTTTCCTGCAACCATTCATTTCTACCTATGAGACTCAACTTTTGAATGCTTATTATAACTCAATACAAAAGGAAAATATTAACGTCTTTTGGAATTTTCAACTCTCCAAGCATTGTATGGAGATCTTCTATTGGTCATGTATGAAAATAGAAGAATGACCATAATCTAGTCTTCAGGACTATGATGCAAATTGATTCCTCTAGGTTATCGAGGGATTTCGGTGATATTTATTTGCCATAAAATCCTTTTTTGGCTTCCAATCTAACATACAAAAATGAATTTCAAGTGGCAAAATATACATAAAAACCTTGAATGCCATGTTCTCTAGGTCATTTTTTTTATTTTTTGGTTCTAAATCTATCAAAGTTCCTTTCTTATCTGTAAATACATCTTTTTTTGAATTTTGGGAGAAGAAGATTAAATATCGCTAAAATTCATGTGAAATATCATATAATGACTTCCCATCATCCAACACAACTTTCACCTTAGGTTTTGAGAATAATTTTTCCTTCTGTAAGGTTTTAAAGCCTCATAAAATAAGTGGCCATAGACCACCCAAGTGCTAGTATGGTTCCAAGTTAAATTTGTTTACAACTTGGGATCATATTAGAAAATGCTAGGTAACATGCTTCCAAAATTGAGGCCAGGAGTCCTCTAATATGCATCCCCTTCTTATCATTCAAGCAAAAATCAATGGACATATTGATCCAGAGTATTCATTCATTTTCTCAAAATGTCAATATAGAAAATTCCCCTTCTCAAAGTTTTGAAGTTGAACGCTCTCCCAAACTTAAAGACTAAGAAAACCAAAATATGTGGAATAAGACACACATGCATAACATTCTGGTACTAAAATAAAACAAAATTTAAAAAATCACAATTTTATTTTTGTTAATCTAAAGCATTGGAAATCCATACCATAAACTTCCTTAGAGCTACCATGTTCAGACTCTAAAGTTTAGTCCATGCTAACTTTGTCATGCCATCTATTGAGGTCAAGGATACTTGGAATTTTCCCTTAAAATCTAATTTCCATTATTTTCATTATTACCTTTAAGAGTGTCGTTACCAAAAATAGAGAAAAAAAATTGAACCTCTTTTGGCCACCCCCCTGTAGAGTTTGAATTGGCCACAACATAAGAAAATATCAATCTAATGGGAATGACGGGGGAAAAGAAAATCTAAGTGATTTGAGGATTTATAGGGGATAAGTAGGCTGGTTTTAGCAAAGAGAATTAGAAGGGGTGGTACTATTGAGGAAGCAGCGACCATGCCTCTGAAGGCCCTATTGATCAAAGTGTGATTTTCATAGAAAATAAGGAGGAGGTAACAAGTAGGCTTGCAAGTTGTTGGATATACTCTCGGTGTTATAGTGGCAACCCAAGTAGGTTTGCGAGTTGTTGTACATACTCTTAGTGTTATAGTGGTAGCCATGAGTTTTGATCATGGGCCTCTTCCAGATTAGTCTAAGGGGTTACTAATTCACCATGGCTATAAAAAATAGCAAGTAGGAACCAATCATATGATGGCAACCTCATAGGGTCATTCCAAGAGTGATTGAGAGCTTAGTTTCAATCATTAAAGCATAAAAGAATTCCCTTATTGAGTAACATCAAGGATACATAACAAAGTCTCTATAAGTGCCAAGCAATAATATATTGGATAACTTAATAAATATACATGTCATAATCCTTGTAGGCACAAACTCTTCAACTTGACTTCCTTATGAGACAAATAAAAAGAGAAATTTTCCAGCAATGAGTTCACATCATTATGTAACCCTTCACTAGAGTGAATCAAATAGGAAATTCTCTCTTGTGAATTATACAACAAAAAGGAGACTGTTTTTGTTACATGTATTAACTTTCTAGGCAATGAATCACTTTAAATAGAGTGGAATGAAAATGTTGTTTTAACTGAATTCTACACCTAGGTTGACAAATATTTTGGTAAACTTACATCTGATGTAACCAGGTGGTTAACATGACCATGACTCATGAATAAACTATATGACATCTCACTATGACTCTTAGGTAGAAGGAAATTTCAATTAGAAAATCCTTCCCTATACCTAAGTGGTGATGAAATTTACTTTTATGAATCTATTTCAATGCATTAATCCTCATAGGATATTATCGAGTTGTAACTTCAAAAAGAACTAGATCTTGTCTAGAATACCACAATAGACAACTAAGATTGTAGTTATTATATTTTGACAAAATATCTCACAAAGTTAGTATCTGTTATTAATTGCATTCATGCAATCATAATGGATTAACTAAAGTAATATCAACCAATACTATCTTTTATTCTGGGATTGAAATCATAGTTAGATATTTTATATTTGGGATACAAATATCTTGGTGTCAAAATTGGCAAGACAGAAAAAGAGGGCTAAATAGAGAGTTCTCCAAACTTGGTAGTACATCTATTGAAAGACAATTACATGAGTGTAGAATATAGAAATAGTGTCCTAATATATTGTAATAAAGATGCTACAGAAGCCCATGTCTTAACTGGACCAAGAGTAGAAGAAAGATATAAAAAAAATGAAAATAGGAAATTGAACCATCATCATAAGAAGTTGCAGAACATGAAGAAGAGAAATCGCATGAAGCATAATTAAAGCTCTTACAATAGTCAAGTTCTAGACGAAGTTCAAATGGTGATAATAAGAAGGTTTTCTATAATGAAATTTAGGTGGTACAGAAATTGATAGAAATATATCTACGACTATACATGAATTAGGTAGAATCAATAAAATCTCTATTGAATGAAATAAAAATAGAACTAGGTTTAAGAAGTGACATAAGTTAGAAGAACATAACTATGACTTCTTTAAAGCTTATTACCCAATGTTTAAGTTAAAGAAATAGATCATATTTTTCACTCATTTCCTATAACAATAGTATCAACTTATGAGACTATAGACACCACCAACTGATCCTTTGGTCCCTATGCAACATAGCATTCACCCTTCACTTGTCTATCATCTACCCATGGGGTACCTTATCTTGCCACAACCCTTGCTTCCAACAACTAGATATACTATTAAATGGTTACACTACCACCAAACACCTCTTCTGACATGCAACAAATGAAATTTGGAGAGTTGAATAATTGTCATAGAAGTATAGTAGATCCTAGAACATTTTGATCTACCATAAATGCTTAGAAATGACTTGTGTGTATCTAACAAGATAACGTATAGTCCAAGCCCTTCAAATTGAATTCCACTTCCTAAGTGTCTTTTGAAGGTTTTTAAAACTTACATATTTTGTGAGAAGACATATCCAAAGCATAAAAGGCTTTCTGTTAATCACTCTCATGGAATATTATTAAGTGGCACTTTTTCATTCTTAGATTCATGAACTTCAACGCAAAGTTTCTATAGTCAACCAGAATTTAAAAGCAATGGGAACTTGTGCAACAAGAGCTTTGTATCCTTGATTTCCACTACATAGCTAGTAGGCACTTCAATAGAAACTATCCCAACATTTCCATTCCTTGTTTAGGTTGTTAAGTAGAAGGAATCTATCCTTGACCCGACTTTCATAAACTTCGTGGTTATTTAACTTGTAGTGATGGTTGTTCTTGCTTATGTATGTCTTCTTTGGCATAGATTTACAAATTAGTGGAGGCTTGATAGAGGATTTAATTGGTAAGTTTTCTGGTTAGTGAAAAGTAAATTTCAATGAATATAATGGATAGATTGCAACCTATTAACATACTCACCACACATTGTTTTATTATTTTTCTAAAGTTGACGATAATTCATATTCGAATTTGTTGCTTTATGGTTAAATTGAGGTACTATACCTTTAGTCTTAAGATGTCCTCGTTCAATATATACTCATATAATTACTAAAGAACAAACTAGGGGACTAATTCAATCACATTTTTCTTAAACACCCCTCAACATTGCAAGTATTTTACTTCTTTCTGCAACCCATTATAGAGATAATTAACATTCTTACATCCAATACATGATGTTATCTCAATGTAATTACTAACAAGAATCGTTTCTATGTTTAATGGTAACTAATATGTTCCTAATAACACAATAAAGTAGTAATGTTGTATAAGCCATAATATACATCATATGATACTCTACTATACTATGGCGTGCTCTGGTGTAGAGCATATTTCTTACACCATTTAGTTGAAATGTCATATTTAGTCCCCTTTATAAATAATATAAATTTTTTGACCTTAAACATTAGATTACTTTACAAGGCTCAAAGGTCTTAATGTAGAAGAAATAATGTTTATTTTTCTTGTTTTCATCCTATAATTTTTTCCAGCTTGTGGGTATATTTTGTCCCTACTCACTTATCACCACCTTTAGTTGAGGAAGCATTCACAAATGCTATATTAATAAGGATTATTATGTAGAAATTTTTACCAAAGAGAAATAATATTAATGAAGAGGAAAATTAAACCAACAACAATCATGAAACATAAACAAAACATACACACAATGTTTACCCTAAGAAAACCCCAACTCTAGGGAAAAAACTAGCTAATGGAATTCCATTAGTACCTTGGCCAAAACCTAGCCAAGACGATTGAGTGAACCTTCACTACTCACCTCTATAACCCATTACAATAAAGTGCCTCCTAACCTTATAAAGTATCCATTATATGAATCCACATACACAAAACCATGGGCCCAAAACACCAGAATTACATCAGATGGGTTTTTCCACGGAGTTGGGCTTTTCCAAGGGTAAACACTATGTGCATGTTGTGTTTATGTTTCATGATTGTTGTTGGTTTAGTTTTCATTTCTGTAAATATTATTTCTCTCTAGTAAAATATCTACATTTAGTATTAGAGAAATTTTGGTTTCAATGGGATGCCTCTGTGGATAAGTGGTCTTGTTCGGGCCCATGGTAGACCTTATTACATTGGGAGATATACAAGATGTATTCTTGTGGTGAAATAAAATGGAGAACAATGCAATTTTATAGAGATTGAGAAATCAACAAACAAAGTTTTTAGCTATGGAAGCCCATATGGAGGATCAATTAGTGGATAAATTTCAGTGGATTGTTGTGGATTCAGGTACTAAACCAGAAAAAATGTTGACAGAAGACTGAACCAAGTTGCATCAGAAGGAAAAGATAACATTACAATTGTGTGTATCAAAATATGTATTATTAAATGTTTTAAGAGCAGCTATAGAAAAAAGCTTTGTGGGAAAAGTTAGGCATTTTGTATCAGTCCATGTCCGTGGTAAATAAATTGTTCCTATGGAAGAAGTTGCATAACTTAAGGATGAAGGATTGAGATATTATATTTCCTTATAACCTAGTAAACCAATTTACAATTTCTAAGTGTAAAAACCCAAAAATGTAAATAATTGATATTTTGGAAACTTAAATCACAAACACAATGAGCTTTCTAACTTAATATGTACAATGGAAAAATATATTAGAAGACAAACACATCAAACCATAAAATACATGATATACCTAGGAAACTCTAATACTAAGGAAAACCTGCAACGTTGTGTTTTTTTATTATTTTCTTATACAACAAAGGAATTTATTCTTTTGAGAATTACAACAAGGGAGAAACTTTCGAGTTTATCACAAAAATACAATTGATCAATCCTCTAAGATAAATCAATATAATCACTAGTCACTTGATTTGAGAAAATTCTAAGTGAATTTTCCGTTCTTCTTACATGTGTGAATGAAAATCCTCTCCTTTAGCACACATGCGTGAAATAGAGCTATGCAACTAATCTTGAGACTAAGGAAATTCATCCCTTACATGATCTAAATCTATTCTAGAAGCAGAACCCCTATGAAAAACTAAACCCTTGGTTCTTCCTTTGTTGTGCTCTCACATTTTCTTGTGCCCAACTAACTTTCCACCAACTTGCTCGATCTCCTCTTATAATTTTGACCTCAACCCTAATCTCCTTCTCAATGGATCAGATTAGATCGTGAGAAATGACTAGGATTAAATCATAAGTTAACTTAGTAACTTTTACTTTTTCCTAAGTCTAACTTTAGGAAATAGTTAAATAAGTTAATATTATGCAAAAGTGGCAGTTTTCTACTAGTCTTAGCACTTAGATAAGAAAAACACTTCTTCTCTAGTCAAATCAACAACTCGGTGATAGAGCATCTAAATGCCTTCAATATTGTCGTAACTTAGTTATTATCTATTGATATTCATATTTTAGAGGAAGATATGTGCATTAGTTTATTGTTTTCTCTACCAAATGCATTGGATAATATGGTTGTTTCCATAGGTAGTAATGAAGCTACTTTGAAATTTTATGAGATAGTCTCATCCTTCTTATCAATGGATATGAGACAAAAAAACATAGAGAACTAGAATGAAAATTCCTTGCATATGGAGGAAGCTTCTAAAACATAAATAAAAATAACTATTCAAGTGGGATATCTAAATCTAGAGAGAGATCTAAATCTCTAGTTAAATTTGTAAAGATATGTTTGAAACATGGAAAATAAGGACACTACAAGAAATATTTTAGCTCCAAAACTATTGAGAAAGGAAAGGGATCTAATGATGCTCCTTTTGCAAAAGTGAAATCCACCTTATATTAAGGTGGGGATGGGTATTTGTCTTTTTCAAGTACACATATAGAACATAAGTCATGGATGATTGAATCAGGTGCATCCTTTCATATGGCTCCCAATAGGGAGTGGTTCTATGAGTATGAGATGTATGATGTTGGTGATGTATTTCTAGGAGATGATAGGAAAAATAGAATTATAGGATGAGGAAAACTCAAGTTCAAGTTAACATGTGGAAGGATTAGAACACTCCTTGGTGTTCTGCACATTCTAGGATTGTACAAAAACCTAATTTCTTTAAGAAAAATCGATGATGCAGGTGTAAAAATAATGTTTTTGAAAGATACTTGCAAGATGGCTCAAGGAGCATTGGTATTGACAAGGGTAGTTTAGATTGGAAATCTATGCAAGCTGCTAGGCATTACTATTAATTATGTGTACAAGAATTCTATTGTTCCTAAGATTGGAGCATAAAATCTTGTAGTCTTTAGAGAAAAGACTATGTTATGGAATCAAATACCGGGACATATTAGAGGGAATGACCTTCCAATACTACATGGAAATGGTATGGTAGAAGGTATGTATAATTTCTCTCTGGATTTTGATTTCTGTGAAAATTGTGTATATGGGAAGCAAAATCAGGTGAGGTTATCCTTTGGCGCTAAGAGGGTAGAAGGAATATTATAGCTAGTCCATAGTGATGTGTTTGAACAACGATTATACTTTTTGCATCTTGCAGATTATGCTCTGCACAATCACATGACTCGCACGTCTGTTTGTGGGAAAATCTACAATACCAACTCAAAAAAATGAACATATGTATTTTATGAGCTGCGAATAGGTCTTTGGGAGGCCTACACAATTCCAAAAAAATTATCAACGAAAAACACAGTGAAAATCCAGAGGAGAAGGACTTGCAACATAACCAATTAGACTAAAGAATGAGAACAAGTGAAGTTGCCATTTTGTATTTTGTGTTTATTTGACTGAGGGTCCCAAAAACATCTTCCTTACAGTTGGATATTTCCTACAAGATCATACAAAAAAATGGATGATGTTAGTGCAGAAACATGAAATTACAAAGAATTGAATATAATGGAAACAATGCATAAGAAAGATGAACTAAAACTAAAGAAAAAAAACATGAAACAAGTTTAATGAATAAAAAAACATTAACAAATATATAAGAACATGAACCTCTTTTTTGATTGCTAGTAGTAGAAGAGCTACAAATAAGATATCAACAAACTTGAAGAGGATTGCTTGAGCAATGGTGCTTAAGAAATCTCAGCAAGGGTTTCCCTTCTTCAATCTCCTTTTCAAAATCCTATCTCAAAGAAGTAAAGAGAACTCTCAATAGTGGTAGAATCCTCTCAACAATGGAATGTAGGATTGCTTGGGAGTAATTTTGTGAGCATAACAATGCAAAAAAATCCTCTTCTTGGTCTTCCAATGCCTCGTAAATATATAATTTGAACTCTGCTTTCCCTCACTTAGATCATTAATGAGAAAGTGGCTTGAGAGAAGGACAAGAGGATTCCTTTGGTGGCTACGTATCTCTTAATTAGCTCAAAATCAGTTCTCCTTGGCCAGTACTTATCAAGGAAACTCAACTCAAATAATGTGGAGTGGTCCCAAACCAATGACTGGACTTTGAGTGACCCTCATGGCTATCGAAGTAAAAGCCATGTGGTATTCAATTTTTTCCTTTGGAGTGCCCACATTTTTTGATATTTTTAAATGAACTTTGGAAAAAAATTTATTTTTTGATTTTCATGATGTTTCCAGGTGGAAAATATTCATGTGTACATGTTGTTGTGTGACTCTGGGTGTCATCTGACCTGTACAAATGTGTGTACAATTTTTCCATATTAACACCAATACTACATCGTAATGGTCCAGTAGAAGGTATGTCTAATTGTTCTCTGGATTTTTATTTTTGTGAACATTGTGTATATGGGAAGCAAAATTGGGTGAGGTTATGCTCTAGTGCTAAGAGCGTAGAAGGAATATTAGAACTAGTGCATAGTGATGTGTTTTGACCTGTGTAGGTTTCATCATTGGGTAAATATTTGTACTATGTCTCATTTATAGTTGTCTTCTTGAGGAATACATGGATAAATTTCCTCATCAAGAAATCTAAAGTCATTAACACGTTTAAAAATTTTAAGGCTCTGATACCAAATGTAGAAATTTTATTGGAGAAAAAAAATATTTATGGAGAGGAAAATTAAACCAACAAAAATCATGAAACATAAAATAAACATGCACACAATGTTTACCCTAGGAAAATCCCATCTAATGGAATTTGATTAGTCCCATGACCAAAACCTAACCAAGCCATCGAAGTGAGACTTTACCACTCACCTCCCTAGACCATTAAAATAGAGCTCCTCTGATCCAGATTGGATCATTATATTTTTTCTCATCCATATCGATGCATTCAGAGTGGAAAAAGTGGAGGAATCAACTCATGGGACTATTTTTACCAGCAGGACCTAGTTTGACGAAATGAGGTTTGAAACCCTTTGGGAGCATTTTGAGGCATCAAACGACGTTTTTTGGGGGTAAAACTTTGTTTCTTTAGCATAACACCATTTCACACTGTTATACACATAGATCTTTCCAACAACATAAGAATTGTGTCAATCAGGGTCTGCATGCAAAATTTATGCCACTTAGAAGTTGAACTTTTTTCCAAACCTATAGTTCGAAAGGATGTCGCGTCATCCCCCATTATTCATGGAAAAGGGGTTAGCCACATGTTTGTGATGTAAAATAATTTAGAAGAGTCTATATCGTAACTCTAGTTAAGAGTTGATGTAGTCAAAATTAATCACTAGTAGGCTATCGAGTTGTGTTATAACTGGGAGACTAGGAGGAAGAAGCATTCCATTCTTTTGAGAGAATTTTGTTCCATAGTTGAGAAACTATAGCCAGGAGAGATAGGAGGTATAGCACACAGAGAGGATATTTGCATTGTAGCAGCCCACGAGCCATAATCATTACTTCTTTGTACGTGCATCCATATTTCCAGACAAGGCAAGAGAGCAAAGCAGCCTCACCTTCCAACTGGGTTTTCTCCCGAAAGGGTTTCCAAAAGAGCATATCTTGTGTCTTATGTGTGTGTGTGAGCTTAATTTTTCATTCTCTAATTTTTTTCATAATTTCCATTTGCATGCATGCACTAATTATAGTTAAATATACAAATCTAGATTTTTAATAAAATTGTAATAGTGTAAAATTTTAGTCATTTTAATATATATTATTATTAGATCTGTTGCGACGAATTTTGAGTGCAATATCCAAAATAGTTTATGGATCATCCTCCCAAACTTTTAAAGGCCCCATTACATGCAATCCATGGGAAACTAAAAAACCATGGGCCTAAAGTCATTGCTGTAGAACCAGCCAACTTCGACTCTTTCCTCGAGTCAAGTTTACCTAACATGTTAGAAGAAAATAGTGAATAAAGATAATTACATTCCACTCTTATGATACTTGGCTTAGTGAAAAGGTTGACAAGGAAAAGAGTTAAGAGTCCGTAGAATTGACTCAAGAAAACAGTGCAAAAGCCCCTTGATGGGCACAAATGAGGTGAGATACAATTTGTGGGTGACTGTGATGGCATAAAAATGCTTCATAATGCAGCAATTTAGTTGCAAAGCAATTGTAAGCTAGCATTGATAAATTTTTTATCAATGGGGATTGTCACTAAGAAAATTCTAAATTAAGTTTACATTCCACTATGAGCTAACTTGGTGTGTTAGCTTAGTCAACTTATTGAAAAAATTAGTAAGGAAAAAGAGTCAATAGTTTATGGATTTGACTTGGGGAAACATAAAAATCCCTCTAAATGGACTAGGATGAGGCTAGATAGATATACAAAAGTTTTGGTTATCAACATGCATATATTTAACATAAATATCCACGTTATGTGAAAATTGTTTTATATTTCTTTCTTTCTTTACGCACTTGAACTTTCATAACTCAATAATTTATACTCAAATAAAATACAAGGTCATATATACCTTTAAAAAAAATCTACTCAAATATATAAAAAAATAAAAAATTGTAAAATTGTTCTCAAACTCCATATGATATGATCCAACACAAAAAAAATATTTCAAAGTAACATGGAATAAAGAAATTATTTATCATATCTTTTGATTCAATGAGGAAATATTTGTATTTGTATTGCATAAAGATTAATACCCATCATATTTATTTCATCCTATATATAAGAATTATATAATATTATTAATTCAATGATAAAACTCAAGATAAAAAGTAAAAGGTATTACATAATCTTTTATCTCTACTAAAGTTTTTGTTATGACATACAAGTATGGGTGATTACATTCTTATATTTAAGTAAAAAACATATTTTCAAGAGTTACTTCCCATGGTCGTTTATGCAATCCTTTGCATAGATATAGGTAGTAGTGAAATCCCATAAATGTAGGAAGGGTAAATATGTTGATTTACTTGTAGTTATCAAAAAGCATGCTATTGTAATTATGAAATATATTTCTATATTTTTTGAAGTGATTTTATCCTTAAAAAATGCCTCATAGCATACTAGAATCCTTATAGCATTGCCAACTAACTGAAGGGAAACTATAAGTGAGTACGTATAACCAACGCTTCCCAAGGAAAAAAAAAAAAAAAGTGAACACTTAGATATCACATGACTTAAATAATACACATGGTTTGCTCTCCTTTTTAAGGAGATATACGATGGAGAATATTAATATATATCCAAATTTTTGATTCATTACCTCAGAATGGGAAGCATCTTATATTTTTATTTCGGTTTGAATTAATGTATTCTTTTCAAAAAGCATGTTATTGTAATTATTTAATATGTTTCTATCTTAATTTTATGTGATTTTATCTTTAAAAAATGCCTCATAGCATTACCAAAACTTCCAAAAGAAAAAAAGGGAACACTTAGATATCACATGATTAAAAAAATCACATGCTTTGTTCACCTTTTTAATGAAATATGAGATGATATACGATCTAGAATATTAATATATATCCAAAATTTGATTCATTATCGCAGAATGGGAAGCATCTAATATTTTTATTTCTGGTGTTGCTTCAGTTCCAAGGAGATCTAAGTCTTTGGGTGTAAAAGTAACAACCTCCTCTTTGTTTACTTAATCGGATGTTGAATCTAGTCATCCAAATCAATTGCCACATGATTCATTCCTTTAACCATTATTATTATTATTATGTTTATGTTGAAAGTGTACTAAAGGAAAAGAATTAAAAGATTAGAGAAGCAAAAATCAAGTTTCTCACATAGGTATGAAATCTGGGTAGTGGAATGAAGGATTTACTAATTCGATTTGGAAGCAATAAGGAGGACAATTTTATATAGGAAGATAGTGGCACAAATGAATTGTAATAGATTCTTGTTTTAAATTAGCAAGGATATGTTTCAAACCAGATATAATACATGGAATATTTTGTGCAAAAGATGACGGCAATGTTAGGAATAATGTAAGAGTACTTTCTTTGAGATATGACAATATTGACCTGACATATATAATACTGTTACAAGAGGGAAATGGAAGAGGAGATCCAAGCAAAAATAAAAAAATATTATATTAAACATTTTAACCTTGTAAGATATATTCAGGTGCAAGAACACCTTAAGCTTAATGTACCTTAGAGGGAAAAACACATCTTGGCCCAACTTAAGATAACTTTGCAAGGGATAAGATGTGAAAAAGGGAGGTGAAAGGAGGCTGAGGAGAAATGGAATAACAATACTTGTCGAATTTGCAATTTTGAGGGAGTAGAAGTAGAAGTTGAACACTTCCTCGTCAATTGTACCACCTAAAACAACATAAAGAAGTGATTGGTGTTCGAGGGAGGGGGGGTGGGAGGTCCATAGTATTTGAAGGTAGCTAAAAAAAATTATGCTCCCTAAGTATGAGGGTATTCTTTAGATAATAACAGGTTATGATGATTCCATGGGAGGATATATGTGCCATCGAATGAAGAGGTATTACAAATGATCATGAGAAGATCTCACTAAACAATGTACATGTCACACCCCAACATTAAAAGATGAGTGTGGACTTGAAATAAATATTCCTATGGAAATAGATGAAGGAGGATATTGTGAATTTCGTGGTTAGGTGTTTGGAGTGTTAGTGGGTAAAGACAGAGGATAGGCATCTAGCCAGGATATTACAACCTTACAAATATCAAAGTATAAATTTATATCAATGGACTTCATTTTGGGCCTACCAATGATGGTAAGGATGCATGACGCTATATTTTTGTTGGTGGACACTTTGGAAAAAAGTTCCCATTTCACACTAGTCAAGACTATGTATAAGGCACCTAAGATAGTTATAGGATTTATTGATGAGATAGTGAGATTGCACGAAGTGATGAAAATGATCATATAAGATAGAGTAATGTTGTGTATGGAAATATTTTGGATTCATTTCCAAGGGACCTTAAGGACTAAATTAAAATTTAGCACCACTTATCATTGTTAGATAAATAAATAGACTGAGAGGGCCAAACAAATATTTGAATACATGTTACATATGTATGTGGTGGATCAACATAGAAGATGGGAAGAGTTTTTACTCCTAGTGGAATTTTCCTATAATAATAGTTACTAGAACTCCACCAAGATGGTACTTTTTTAGTTCTTGTATGGGAGGCTTTTTGGAATGCCCTTATGCTGGGATTGACTCAAGAACCATGTAATAGTAGGAACTAAAGTAATATAAGAGATGGAAGATTAGATGACTATGATTAAGGTAAGATGAAACAAAGCTCAATATTGAAAAAAATATCTATCAATGTGCTCATCATATCGATCATAATTATAAGGTTAGAGATAAAGTGTTTTAAGAATAAAACCTCCAAAGAGTTCAATAAGATTTAGGAACAAAGAAAAGTTTTCTCCTAGATCTGTGGGACTATTCCAAGTCATAAAGAGGAAAGGACCAATAAAATATAGGTTTGCGTTATTTTCATCATTGCCATGTATACATAATGTGTTCCATGTTTTTGTCTTATGTCACTACATTTCAAATCCTTCACATGTTATTAACTTGAGTCATTTGTAGGTCAAGGATGAGGGTATGGTGATGGCAGAACTAACTCGCATTCTAGACAAGTGAACTTTACAACTTAGATGATGCTTATTAGACCAAGTGGGGGTCTAGTGATGATAATTATAATTCCAGTTTAGCCACTTAGGAGGAAGCTAAGATGATGTGTTGATCACTTTCCTTTCTTGTTTTAGGACTTCAAAACAAAGTCTAGATTTAAAATTGGGTGTATGTAGTGACATGCTATAGTTGAATTGGGATTTTCGTTATCTTTACCTTGAGACATCATTTGAAAATTTATATATACATTATTCTTTGAGGACATTATTATGATGATCCAAATATTTTATGTATTTTGATTAGACATGTATTTCATGATATTATGAATTTTTACTTTCGTGATGATTATGATGATGATGATGATGATTATGGAATTTATATATGATCATTGATGATCCTTGTTGAATTATGGTCATATAATTTTTATCAAATTTTATTGTTTATATCACAAGAGTGGTAGGAATCTAGGACTATGGGCATGACCACATTATGATTGTTTGAGTCAGATTGGGAATTATGTTTATGATTTGATATTGATGAAGATGAAGATGAAGATGAAGACAGTGGGTGTGTTTATATGGATTTATACCAATATATGTTTTCCCAATTTTGAAAACCCTAATAAGCGCTAACCAGATGACCCACCTATGGATAGTCGGGTTGTAGGTGAAGGAAACCATACATCTTTGGAGGGGTATAACTAGTGTCCTTAGTCATAACTGCTAGCATTGTAGTTGTGGCACAGTATGAAGTATAGGGGGTAATTATCCTTGGAGTTTCAAGATGTCATGAGGGTCAGATCATGGATATGGTTGCTCATGAGGCACTACTAAGGGGCATTCATCAATGAGTTCCTTGATCCTTAGCCACCATGAAACTATTAAGAAGGGAGATAATGAGACTATTGAGTTTCCATTTCTTCTAGTTTTTTCCACCATGTTGAGATCACAAGTGTTTGAAGGGAAACCCATGCACCCTTGAAATGTGATGTTCTTGAAGGGAACGACAGTTGGCACCTTTGACACCCTTGGAACGTGAAGTTATTCAAAGTCACAAGAATTGGAACCCTTGGCACTAGATTGAGGATAAGGTAATATGTTGATTGGGTTTAATTAATAAGATTATTAAAGATTCATATGTTATGAAAGATAAGAGTGAAAAGGAACTTAGTAAGTTATTTGAATATCAAGTTAATTTAAATTTAGTTAGTGTTAACGAATCTTAAGGAGACAGCATAACAAATTGAAGAAATGTCTTGGCTAATATTAGTAAATAAATACTAAAAGGGGGTTTAACGTGAGCTAGAGCTAAGTAAATGTAGATATAAAATTGAATTACAAGTTATCATGTTTAATAGGGGGATTAATTTAAAGTTAAAGTGATGTGAACTTAAGTGAACTGAACTCTAAATAAATATGTGCAAGGATTGGATTATTTCAATAAATAAATTAAAATCAAGAGAACCTCACTTGGGAAAATCCTAGAAAATATAATGAAATTAGAAATGAAGAAATTTAAGAAAATAACTACAACTAACTTGGAATTTTGGTAGGTAACAATGAGTTAACTAAAACAAATTGCAAAAGTGAAAGAATAGAAAAAAAGAATAAGGAAACAACTAGGAGTAAAGTTAGGAACATGTGACTCTTTGGTGAGAAAAAATCTTTAGTTTAAATAAAATAATAGAAATTTACATGATAGCCAAATTATGGATTAGACATGTGTGTGGATGTATAATAAACTTTATCGATTTTTAATTTTAGACTTTTTTTACCCATATTATTTCTGAGACTATATTTTAGATTAATAATTGTGGTTCATCTTTTTCCTGAGGATAAACCACATTAGATGGTTCGAAATGTCGACCAAATAAACAATTATGTGATTAACTGAAAAGACAATCTCAAAAAATTTATGGAATTAAAGAAAGAATTATTTTTTCATGTTAAAACAAGTGTCACATATAATCCTCGCCTAAAATACTATACGAAAAAAAACACATTCTTATGTATGGGGGCATCCATGAGCTCCCTAGTGGTAGATGGGTGTGATAATGGCATTCTACGTATTCTTGTGTGAAGTTGTGCTATTATAATCTTGTGATTGTGAAATTGTGATTTTGAGTATTTGTTGGATAGTGTGGCTGATAAGAACTTGTTGATCCAAGGAGATCAAGGCTGCAACCCAATTCCTATTGGTTAGTATTGATCTCTTTTCCTTACTACAACCAAATGCAACTCGGGGGGTCAAAGGGAAGAAGAGTACCTTAGCATCAGTAGGGTGGAAAATTGAGTGGGTTATCAACTTTGGTCTAGTGCGTTGATATTATAGAAGAGTTGGTCAATGAAATTGCTTCAAGCTAGGAATGAGGACCAATCTACATTGAAGATTATATACTCACTTAGGTGAATGGTATCATTGTTGTAAAAAAATTTAAATGATAATGTACATTGCGTATTGATGTCCTAAAATCATTGTGATTACATTTTATATATGTATGTATAGCAAAATATATATCGTAAAAGACTTAAATTGATTAGATTGTAATTATCTTTTTAAAATCTATTTAGTATTTAATAAGTTTTATTTTTAAGTGGAAATTTGAGGTAACATTTAAGGATCCTACATCCATGGAGATTCGTGCCTACTTTACCATGGTGATTCTTAACCTATAAATAGATTTTGCTATAATACCATAGATTCCAAAAGGTCATAACTTTTGTCATTGTGATTTTTTTATATATTTTTATTTTATATTTATTTTTATAACATTTTTTAGTTAGATTGAAAATAAAAAAAGAACAACTACATTTAAAATAGATCATAATCCTTTATTCTATTTTTTTATTAAAAATATTATGTGGATATTTAGTAAAGTTAAATTACTGCCATCCACTTATTGGTAATTAAGTTAAAATTTTGAATCTCACCCTTTTTAACATAAGTAAATAAGTAAATTAGACTTAATGACAATAATAATTATTATAATCATCAATTATACTGTTGAAATTGTTATTTTAAATTTTTATTGGAACATTTAATTTGAGGTACAGATTCTACACATCAAATCGTTATAGATTTTGTTCCATATATCAATATGAACGTTTCATTTTACTTTATTCAATTTGTTTTTCCATTTAAAATTGAAACAAACCTTAGCCTAAGTTTAATCTGTTAAAAAATATTATTGCAAATTTGGGAAGATCATCTCACCAAGAACAAAGCCCACTATTGAATGCATGCTCATAAGGCCTGTCAAATACATGAGAATAGTCAAACAAGAAAAAAAATCCATATATGTCTATGAATTTAGAACATTTTATTTAATTTTAAATATAATTTTTAAGAAAAGGACACACAATTTGTTGCTATTAGATAGGTCCAAAAGTGCACTTTAGTTGTTATTGAGTGCAATAGGAAAAGGAGAAGGGATGTCTATGATGTTATTGCAGAAAGTTGTAGCAAGGGAAAGCTAACAACCTAAAACATGGACGATGGTTGGGAGGAAACATGTTCAAGCTTGCAACGGTCTCACACCTCTATCAATGTTGACTAACAATTGTTTCTCAGACCACCATTCCTGTCTGAATAGTTTATTTCCAAACTATGTCAAAATCTTATATGCATATTATATCCAATCTTTAACATGCTGGGTAATGGGGAGAAACATTGTTGTAGGTCCTGGTGGGCACCAGTGCACAAAAAATGTAATTGCACAGATGAAATGACTAAAGTAAATATATGTTGATAACATGATTAAATAAAGAGAGTCTTTCACTGCAGTGACCTTATCCAAGATATTTTGCAATAGACATAAGAAGGGTGTTTGTTTTATAATTTTAACTGTCTCTTAAAAAAAAATAAAAAATTAATTGAGAGTCACTTAGCCATTAATTCCAGTTTTTAACCATTTTACAAAACTACACAAAGACCCTTTCCACAGTTTTATACAAATTATAACATCATTTTTCCTTCATGATTCCAATGTCACCTAATTATTCTCTAAACTTGATTAATTCTTAGAAATGTGTGTGGGTTTTTTTGGTAGATAATTGGTTACAAAGAATTAATGGGTGGTGGTTTCTCCAGATTGAGAATGCCCTTGGGACCCATATTAATGGGTGGTGGTTTCTTTAGACTGAGAATGCCCTTAGGACCCATATTAGAACTTATTGTCGCTCTTATGGCTTGAAAATGTCATGTCTCTTTCCACCACCCCAAACTTACATAACTTACATTCCTCCATTTTATTGCAAAGAAAATAATCGTCATAGAAACACAAAAAACCATAGAAATGATTTGAATGCAAGTTAGGGTTAATTGAGAGTTACTGGTTCGATTGGCCAAAGAAAAATGTCAATTCAAACAATGAAACAAATTTAATATAACACAAATGAAATAGGAAGAAATAACGGAAATAAAAAAAACATGCTGGAAATACTTTTGTTTCCTATATGGAAAAAGAAATTCAAAATGAGAATTACAGCTATGGGCTGCAAATCTTGAATTTAGATTTGATTACGGATTTGAATTAAGTTGAAATACAAATAATAGATTGCCATCGTCCTCTGTTGTCAGGTCCGGTGGATGGAGATGGTTGCCAAATTTGAGGCAATGCCTTATAATAAATGAATGCACGAACATGATACATGTTACAATGGGTTGCATGTTTCCATTGGTTGTGTACAGACAACAATGCCTTAAAAGAATCCCAATGTTAATCATTTAACTTCTTCTGGAATCGTGATCATTTGACTAGATCGTACTTCTTCTCAGATTTAGTAACGAATATGCTTGGAAGGAGGGAAACCCATTAAGATGGAGCATGGCCAGCATTTATCATACCTCCTTTGATGTAATGACAATTGTTTGCTTGAACCAACCATGGAAAATGGAAAAAAAAAAAATAGACGAAAATCTGTCGTGAATAGTTTTAAAATGAACACCTTCGGTGTAATTAACACTAGCAATTGCACCAGATATTGCAAAGGAAACACCTTAAGGCATAAACTTAAGAAGAATAGTGAGATATAGAAGATCATTTAATATAAAAATTAGTAAACAGAATATAAATAATAGTAACAAAATGTCATTCAAAGCAGGAAGATAGAGAGAAATCACTTATATTGTGCCAAAATTTACAGATTCTATAATCTTTCCAAGATAGATTTCCTCTCAATCTTGAAAGATGCTCTTTCAAGTTCCAATAACAAATCCTTATAAAAAAAGTGCTCTTTTTCAATATTGAAGATGCTCTTTCAAGTTCCAATAACACATCCTTGATAAAAAAAAGTGCTCTTTTCCAATATTGAACTGTGTGACTTGATCAAAATCTTATATGCTTTACCCCTTGCTCTTAAGGTGATTGGATTTTCCTTTGCTTGTCCTTCCTTAACTTCTTTTGGGAATTTGGATTGGTTTGTGACAAATGAAGTTTATATTCAAAGTTTTTTTTTTCGAAAATGAGAAATTCAAAATTTACCATTGGATGAACTAGTTTAAAGCAGAGCTACAAAATATATATATATAACAATAAAGCTATTCACTGACATAACAACTTTATAATGTTTTATAGGAGAGAAATGGATCTTTTGTTGAGCATTGATTAAATAATTCTTTTAACTGATATATCAACTTTAATTCACTATTCAGAGATACCATGATTACATATTATGGTAGCATCCATGAGCTTTCCTTTATTCAACATGATATCCTGTAAGACATGGCTATCTATTTTACTAGGAAGCGGCCTTAACACAAAAGTCTTTTTATGCCTTACAAATTCCGAAAAAGTGGAAAAAGTTTGTGAAGTGAGCATTTGATGTTGAGATTGTTTCCTTCCACACAAGTTTGGTGCATATTTCTTTCTCCTCTCATTGACCAATTTTCAATATTGTTTCCTACACATAATTTGATCATGTACCTACACATAAATTCAACATTCACCCATTTCATATTTCAAGTGTTATGTGATATCTATTTCCCCTAACTATGCCAAATTAACATGAGGAATGAGAGGATTTTCATTATTCAGAGATATCACGATGAACTCGATGAACTCTTATGGTAGAATCCACCAACTTTCGTTTATTCAACGTGATATCCCGTGAGACATGACTATGTATTTGACTAGGAATCAACCTATAAATAAACAAAAAAGGCTCTTTATGCCTTAGAAAGTAGACTCTATTCCAAAAAAGTGGAAAAAGTTTGTGGAGCGTGAAGTGTGCATTTGATGTTGATATTGTTTCCTTCCACACAAGTTTGGTGCATATTTATTTCTCCTCTCATTAACCAATTTTCAATATTGAACTGTCTTACTTGATCAAAACCTTTAAGTCTTCTACATTCTACCTACACATAATTTGATCATGTACCTGCACATAATGTTGAGATTGTTTCCTTCCACACAATTTTGGTGCATATTTCTTTCTCCTCTCATTGACCAATTTTCAATATTGAACTATCTCACTTGATCAAAACCTTGAAGTCTTCTACATTCCACCTACACATAATTTGATCATGTACTTGCACATAAATTCAACATTCACCATTTCATATTTCAAGTCTTCTATGATATCTATTTCTCCTAACTATGCCAAATTAAGATGAGAAATGAGAGGATTCTTAATATTGACTGGGGTTAGCACAAAGTTGCTAAGCCTTTTCTAAACAATTGTGAATAAATGAGGTAGTCATTTCAAAGAATATTGATGCCATTAAGAATACTCATCAAAAGTACAAAGATTAAGGAAAACTTTTCACCAATATTTATGGGCATAAAAACAAATTGCTAACACAAAAGAATTAAATTGTTATCATTTGCCACAAGGTTAGCTAAACCAAAGTTAATCTTTATAGATGTGGAAATCATTATCATCATCAACAACCACCTTTTCTATTCTTAGAAGTATTATTTGCCTTCATCTTCACCACTTGTTCACCTTCAACTAGCCCAACCACATAATATATACACCAATACACATCTATCACCTTATATCAACCACCTCTCAATGACTTCATAAATAACTCAAGTACTAATTGGCAAAGTATTGAAATAAAAATGAAATCTTATAGTGGAGCATCAATTATTTAGAAAACAATGGTAACATCTTTTCCCTTCACAAGGAAATGATTGACAAGGAAAAATTCAAAAGGAAAAATATTTTGAACAAATTATTAAACCTACAAACTCTAATAAATATTGAAATTCTTTCTAACCAAATAACAATACACTGACTAAACATGAATAAAAAATTTACACAAGTTCTTGGAAAAATTGATAAACAAATAGATGAGGAGAAACAAAAAAATAAGCCTCAACATACAAGAAAATCATTTTCAATTCATTTAGCATCGTAATAGATTCTTTTATTTAAAAATACTTCTGTACTCCACCAACAATCATTTTCTTTTTCATTTTCAATTCATTTAGCATCGTAATAAATTATTTTATTTAAAAATACTTCTGGACTCCACCAACAATCAATTTCTTTTTTATGAAAATTAATTATTGTAAAGATGAAAATCATCGCTCTAGGATTTAAAATTTAAAATTCAAAATTATCGAAAAGGCAATCATAATAAAGACGAGTCAATGGTGTGCAATCATAATAAAGACGAGTCAATGGTGATGGTGAAGAAAATAATGAAAGATAGAGTTGGTGCGTCGTTAATAACACTAAGAATAATCTTCCATATAAAATAACCATAAAGCAAACCTGCAACAGCATGAAGTGGACTCAGCTCTATTAAAAATTCATAGGTTTAATCATCTTCTAGTTATATTAATTCTTGAATAATGAAAATTAAAAAAAAATATTAAATATATTTTTGTCAAGTAATCTTTTAGTTTATCTTATTTTTAATATAACCACTTCTATTAATTTAATTATAGTCAATTATAAATACAATAAATTCACAAATATGGAATAAAAATTGTTAAATAAAATCTGAAGTAAATAATTGGAATTGTTGTATGTACCACATCTACGCTAGCTAGATATCCAGTCTGCCTTTCCAGGCCCCCGCCTTTTGCCTGCATTTTAAATTGAATTAGCTTGTTATGATGATATTTTCTAATTCTGAAATTGACTTTACTAAAAAATCATAAGAAATGAGCGTAAGGTATTCAACTGCTAATTCTGTTTGAAGGTTTAAAAAAATTAAAATGATATATATATAATATTAAAGTATGTTTCAGAAAAATAAGATTATTATAACAGATTTAATACTCTAATTAAGATTTAAATAAATAATAATATTTATTATTAACAAAAAAAATATGAAATTTCGTCGAGTCTTTAAACAAATTTACTCTACTGACTGAGTTGGGTACTTTACTCCCCAAACCCAACCCAGTGGAAAAACTCTTCCACGTTTTGGACGTTTTCCTTGTGTATTTTTCCGGATATAACAAATATCAAAATTTCAATTTCTATTGATTCGCTGACGTTCGTTAGCCGGCCCGTGATAGCCGGTAGACGTGTTGTTACGATATGATTTAGATATAAAATAGGTAGTAGTCTATAACGCGACTTTTTGAAAGTCTTTTTGGCAGATTTTTCCAGTCAAAATCCAACAGCAATTCATTGGAATCCCAAGTTTGATAGCTAGTTTTTGCACAATCAATGGCTCCCAGGGTTTTTCAGGGCGCTGAATCCAAATATGCAGTTAAAAAACCATTTTAACTGCTTAAAAATCAAGATTTAACCTCATTTCTTCCGTCGGATTCCGTCACCAGAATCTCTAAAAAGTCACATTATAGACAACTCCATAAAATAGTATGGAAGTGTTGTTCTTTCATGACGTTGTGAGAAAGAGGAGGAATTTCAAATTAAATCGAGTGGTCCACATTCCGTAATTTCACATTTGATGCTAGGTAATCAGTGCGATAATGATTTAGGGTAATACTGTGAGATAAAGAAGAGGTGTTTAGTTCACTGTAATTTATGAGGGTAATACTATCTAAACACAAAACGGATAGGGGAATAGTTTGCAAGAAGATAGCTATGTGCAAGGAGGCAGCAACCTTCATCGTCATTTCTAAACATTTTTTCTTTGTTGTGCATGAAAATTTGAGAAGCCATCAGTGAAATTCCCTGTTATCGCTGTCGTGGAACTGTGCGTAGAAGGCGCTGGGCTTGACACAGTGTTATTGTTGGAACTACTACACACCCACATGCGGACTCTTAGTTAGAGCATGGGACTACATGCAAGATTCCTTCTGCATGACTACTCCTTGATTTGCTCCTTCTTCAACTCCGCAATTGGTTAGTTTTTCTGCATGATTTACTTTCTGATTTGCTCATTCTTTAACTCCGCAATTGATTAGTTATTCTACATGATTTACTCCCTGATTTGCTCTTTCTTTCACTCCACAACTGGTTAGTTCTCTCCAGAACTTGTTGTAGGTGTTGAGTCTTCTCATTGATCACCACTATGGTGCATTACCTTGGGATCTTCACCCAGCAATGCTATATCATGAGCATTCTAACCTATTTTCTAATGAATCATTCCTTTGTTCTTTCGATTTTCTTTTAGTGTTTTTGCTCTGCAAAGCTGTGTGTTCAACCTTTACTAGCTAGATTCATCTGTGCAGGTTTTCTAACACATCTACATGGTATTAGAGCCCACAGGTTGCTAGATAAAAGGCGCACCAATACTTTATTTTGCAGGTATTACAGCTTAGAGATCGAAGATCGACAGAAAAATGGAGTTTCCCAAAACATCGATCCTAACACCGTACAACTATCACGAATGGAAGGACCAAATGGCTCGATACCTTCGTAAAAAAGGATTGTACAGAATTACCATGCCTGCAGAAGTGGAACCCACTTCAACCATAGAGAAATCCAAGCACCTCAATTGTATGGATGAGGCCCACGATCCAAAGTTGCAGTTTCATCTATCTGCCTACAATACTCCCAATGAGATTTGGAAAAAGGTTGAAGAAATCTATGGGAAACAAGATGAGATGAAAGGACATCTGCTCGAAGTGGAGCTGCTGTCATTGGATCCGCAGAACTAAGACAGAATTCAAGACTTCTTCACCAAATATAATGATCTATTGTTGCAACTCAAGGGTTGTGGAATTGACAAATCCAAGGAGGAGAGTTGCCAAGTTCTCTCTATTATGTCAAAGCTCAGACCTGAATACTCCATCTTTGTGTCTACATTTCATTTAGTAAGGCTCGCAACAGGTAAATCCTACACTATGCCTTCTCTTAAAGAATACATGGAGTCCCTTACTTTTGAACAAGATAAACTCATTGGCATGGGGAAAATCAAACCTCCACAAGCACATGCACTTGCTGTGCAGGATGGCAGCCACAATAAAAATCACAGATTTGATTCAAATGAGAAAAATCAGTAGCAAAAGACAAGGGAAAAGTGCATTCTCATCCAAAGAAGGAAAGGTACACCAAGCCCTTCAATGACTCCTCTGGCTCGAGAAATGAGAAAGGGAAGAAAGGAAACAAATGCACCTACTGTCAAAGAGGATCCCATCCAGAATCCTCTTACATGAAGAAACAAATTGACCAAATCGTTGAAATCCTTCAGAAGCACAACCTTGGGGACCGCATCTTGCAGGGCGCCAAGGCAAAAAATGAGGATTCGCCACACAGGAAAGGTAACAATTTTCATGCTTTAGTTGCAATTAATTCTTCTCCTGATGCATGGATTATAGATTCTGGTGCATCACATCATATGGCTATTGCAAAGGAAGTCTATTCCTCTTTGGATGCATGCAAAGGACCTCCCATCCTCATGGGAGATGACCCACCTATTGAGGTCACTGGAAAAGGTAGAGTGGAACTTTTATACGAAAGCTTTGAAGATGTGCTTCATGTTTCAAAACTTTCGGTAAACCTGCTTTCAGTTTATTAAATCACTCATTCCGGCACCAGAAAGAGAGTGGAATTCACTCCAGATGCAGTGAACATATATGACCTACATAGCAACTCCAAAATTGCAACCGGTAAGGTAAACAATGGAGCCAGACTGTATACATTTTCTTAATTTATTGAATCTGAATCCTCCTTATTGCTTACACATGCTAATGATAGTAGTAGGCTTTGGCACAAGAGGTTTGGTCACTTAAATTACAGGTATATGCAGCAACTAAGCAAGCATGAGATGGTGGAAGGCTTGCCAAATATCAGTTTCTCCAAAGGAGTTTGTGAAGGGTGTGTCCTTGGCAAACATCCTAGAGAAAAGTTTGACACTGGCAAGACTCACAGAGCATCCTCTCCTCTAGATCTGATCCATAGTGATCTCATGGGGCCTTTTCCTCATCCTTCCATCAACAAAGCAAGGTATGTGCTTACAATTATTGATGATTTCTCATGGTATACTTGGGTGTATCTTCTCAGGAATAAATTTGAAGTTTTTGTGCACTTTGAAGATTTCAAAGCACTAGTTGAGACATAGTCAGAGAGAAAGATCAAAGCTCTCCGTACAGACAATGGGGGGGAATATGTTAACACAGCACTTCGAAACCTTTGCCTTCAGTCCAACATACAGTTGCAGTACACAGTTCCATACACTTCGCAGCAGAACGAAGTTGCTGAGAGAAAGAACCGATCTCTCAAAGAGATGGCTTCCTGCATGTTGCATGCTAAGTCACTGCCTCATAAGCTATGGGCTGAAGCATTTAATTGTGATAACTACATCCAAAACAAATCTCCTCATAGGTCTATCAAGGATCAGACCCCCTTTGAGGCTTGGAGCGGCACTAAACCAGAGGTCACCCACTTCCATGTTTTAGGCTCCCAAGCATGGGCCAAGATCCACTCTGAAAAGAGGAAAGCTCTTGATCCATAGAGCATTGAGTGCATTTTTGTTGGATACCCTAATGGTGTGAAGGGATACCGACTCCTGATTTCCTCTACAGACAAGGTCATCATTGAGCAAAGTGTCAAATTTGAGGAAAGTCTCTCGCATGCACCTCAATTGCCGCATGCAGACACCTTTTATCTACCTCATGTTCAAGATGATGTCTCAGTACACTTAGATGCAGATACATAGTATACAGATGCCATGATAGAGCATGCAGATGTAGAGACAGAGTCTTCAGATACAAATCCAGTGCATGCATATAATGATCCACATCCAAGCCCAGATCGGGATTCCAGCAGTGAATCAAATTCCCCTGTCATAATTCAGAGAACAAGGAGCCTACGTGAGATATATTCACAAGACCACCTAGCTGCTATAAATGGTCTTGTGGGGGATAATTCTAATCTGCAGAGGACTGGCTCAGAGTTTATTGAACCTCCTCTTGCCCTCACTGCCACTGAACCATCGCCATCCTAGCATTGTCATTTGGTTCAGTCTTCTGATCCACAGTCTTATGTTGAGGCTGCTAGACATCCATCTTGGGAGTCTGCCATGGAGGAGGAGTATAACTCCCTCCTCGAGAACTAGACTTGGGATCTGGTCCCCCTTCCTTCAGGAAGGAAACTTGTCCAATGCAAATGGGTCTACATGACCAAGAGTGCTGCAGATGGGAAAATCACCAAACAGAAAGCTAGGCTAGTAGCCAAAGGCTTCCAACAAGTGCATGGCATTGATTATGATGAGATCTTTGCTCCAGTAGCAAAGATGGATTTCATACACCTTGCACTCGCCATTGCAGCTGCCAAGGAGTGGGAAGTACATCAGATGGATGTGAAGAATGCCTTTCTTCACAGAGACCTATCTAAGGAGATATACATGGAGCAGCCACATGGTTTCATTCAGGATTCATCTTTGGTCTGCAGACTGAAGAAATCTCTCTACAGCCTTAAGAAGGCCCCGAGAGCTTGGTATGCAAAGATGGATTCTTTTCTCTTATCACAAAACTTTGAAAGATGTAAGTCTAGTCTGAATGTTTACATGCTCAAGACATATGATTCTCTTCTTATCTTAGTTTTGTATGTGGATGATCTCCTAATCACCAGCAGCTCGGTTTCAGCCATTGCTACAATCAAGAGGGCCTTGCATGACAGGTTCTTGATGACGGACATGGGTCCATTATGTTAGCTTCCTGCTGCAGCAGGTATTCATTTTTCATGATTGGAATTTCACAGGCCAAATATGTCGTACTTTGCTTGCTGCAATGCTCCATATTTGCTCAAGCAGTCTCCAAATGAAGAAGGCTACTTCAAGTTCATCCAATTGCCTTCAAATTTTTGTAAAGTATCCCGGTATCGCTATTTTTAGTTAAAGGGAGGTCCAAACAGTTTAATCTTGGTCTCCCTAGGTTTAAATTTCCTATTTTAGAATATAGAGATTGTAAATCTGTCCAAACAGTTTAATCTTGGCAGATTCTTAGATAGGTAGAGAAGCAGAGGAGCCCAACAGCTTAATCTGAGCTCGGGAAGAAATAAGGGTAGTATGTAGATAGGAAAGCATCAAAAGAAAAATGAATGATGGGTTTGCAAGTCTAAGTGCACCCCCAAACAAAAGAGGTTCTGGGTAGCTAGTTCTGAGGTTGTTGAATTGCTGACCAGTTCTAGGTTTTCAGGTATCATATCATGCAGAACATAATTAGCAAGGATTTGTAAGAAAAAAGCTCGAAAGAGGTATAACTGACTCCCCTTCTCTGTTGTCCCCAATCATTAACTAACATCCCCAAAAGAGGTCAAGATCTGCTTGACACCTCTTAAGTTCCACCATCTTCATAACACTGGCTTGAGTAAAGATCTGCTTTACTCAAAGTTGTTCCATATTTTCTCCCAAAATATGGTCCTATCCCCTTGTAACAGCCTAAGCTCTCCCGAACTTAGCGCTTTCTTACCATATCCATATTAACCACTAACATTATTATTTAGCTCTCTATTCTTCCCATCCCCTTATTAATATTAAGTAAAATTCCCCTACGTAATGTCCCTCCCCCTGGTTGAAAAATAACCATAAGAACTCCCAGGAATTGCTCAGTATATCTGAGACTCAGCAAGAACCCCTGACCTCCAAAACCACCTCCCAGATACGATGGACTCCTTCCAAAGTATAAAATCCCTCCGAGGTAATCGAACCCCTTCCGAAACCTCAAATGCCCTTCACACCCACTTGCTCTTTCCTCCTCAAAGCCGTTTCGCATCGCACCCTCGCACTCTCATCTTCATGCAAATCATCACCCATCCGTTCCCCGCCGATGCGATATTGCGATATCGGCGATCGGTGATCACAAACGCCGAGTGTCCAATCCATTCACCTCTCCGTCTCTACCGATGCGATATTGCGATATCGCCAATCGGCAGTCGCAAGTGCCAAGTCTCCAAACCAATTTCCCCCCCGTTCCCCGCCGACGCGATATCGTGATATCGCATCAGAGTCTCTTCACCACAGTGCATCCAGTATCTCACCACGTCGCTCTGTACCAGGGACCCACAACTGACGTCATCTTTTGTACAGCCGACGCCATGCCTACGTCAGCAGCCAGAAAACCGAAAAAGCTTCGCGCAGGAAGGAAAATCGCACTTCGGAGCTCCATATCAAGAAACCGAGGCAGTTTCTGAAGCGCTAATCGCGCATCGCTACAGGAAATAGGCCATTTCGAGGAATCTTTAGGGAATCTTCTGATTGCTGAACCTATTGCACGCCAAAAAATCCCGAAAATCGCCCGATCGTGCCAAAGGATCTAGTTTAAAGACAGCAGCAGATCAATTAAAGAGTTTAAAGTGTATCAGATCAAATCAGCAGGCATCAAGCGTGTCAAAAAGTATCAGTCGACGGCAAAAGCTATCAATGTAGCGGCAAAGTGTATCAGCGAATATTTTGAGCAGCGGCCCGAAGTAAGAGAATATTTAATATCATCCAGTAGATTCATAGAAAGAGGGCAAAACTACTTGAAGCTCTCAAATCATAATTATTGCACATTCAATTCACACCAGAGCCGAACTGCAGCCCCGAAGCACAATCACTCCAGCAGCACCGCATCTGGTCCCCAAGGGCCACCTCGTCACTTGTTCCGATCCAGCTACCCCCAGCGCAGCCAAAAAGATTTACTTGCCTTTAATTCCAGCAGCATTTAGATTTTTGAAGAGTTCTAAGCAGACCTATCAAGGTCATTTGTAATGATGTCTTTTCGATATTTTGTTTATAAATACCACCCTAAGAAATTTTGTGAAGGGTTGGTTGGTTGGTAGTAGTTGTTGGTCAGTCTTCTTTCCAGGATTTTCTCTGGGCAGAGACTCGCACTGTAACTATCATAATTTCCATAATCAAACATTGCCGAAAGCATGGATTGCGAAACAACTTGATGTTTTCTCTTGGCCAAGGAATGATCACGGAATTCCTGTGCTTCTACATGATCCAATAAGTGTTCCTCTCTCCTGTTTTATTTTATGTTTTTTTATCACCTTTTCGCCTTTCTAAATTGCAGAAAAAAAAGAATAGCTTAAGATTTGTTCCAATACACCTTAACTTCAATTTCTGCGTTTTTCAATGTTTTATTCAGAAACAGTTATGAGCTTGTATTCTTAAATGATCTGGTTTACGCTGTTTCTTTCACATATGAGTGCATGTCTTAGGAATTCTTAACTACTCCGGGATCCCTCTCATCCACTTCTCCTCTTTGTCATCATGATGAAATGATTCTCCTTTTCCTTTCATCCCTGATGTTCACTCCGTACTTTCAGCAGACCAAGAATTGTATCCTATGTGGCTTTCCCGCTCTGTATCCCATTGTGACCAAGAAAACGCTCACATGCCTCAATCTGTGACTCCATGCCCAATGGTTCGAAACTTATCACACCTTACCGTGCCTCTTCGTTCGAGAATCCTACCATCTTTCCAATCACAATCAACACTCCCTTGAAGTCAGAAAGCTAGCCTAAAATCATCAACTAAGGTTGAATCAAAAGGAGAGAGCCCTCTCCGATTGCAGGTGGGCTAGAACCTGCAATTAGA